>PVJA010038552.1:0-19697 GCA_004027025.1 Myocastor coypus
CCAGCAGTTTCTGAGGAGAAGTGAGCGCTGCCCTTACCGGATGGCAGGGTCTTCCTCTGCACTCACTGGACAGAGCTCTTGCCTCATGCTCTGGCTGCTGTCCTCAGTACGTCCTGTTTCCTAGGAGGACAGAGCCAGGCTGGTGTGTGGAAGGCTGGCGGCGAGTGGTGTCACTGTGATGTAGACAGCTGTGTGACTATTAACTTCTTATGAGAAATGTTAGAGTCCTTTAATGAATTGTGTAAGGCCTAAGTATGTTGATACGGATTAAGGACATCTTTGTAGCTCTGGTAAATGTAGGAGTCTGTTAATGACTGTAGGTGGACATTAACCCACATACAAGTGTGCCACACTTACACGTTACCAAGATGTCTACTCAAAGCTGTAGATGGAGGTAAACTTTAAAGGTCAGGACCACAACTGAAGTGCTATCACCTTTTGATCATTATATGTTTAGGGTCTAAACTAATATTGTGTATTTTGTGTAGGGTGTACAGGGGCTCACTACACAGATTGAACTTGTAGTGATCCTTCTTGTATTTCAGCCTCTTGAGTGCTGGAATTCGAGGAGCCCTCACTGACCCAGTCTCAATCCCCATCTCAGTGCACCCTGGGGGTGAAGCCAGTGAAGTATGCTGAGAATGGCACCCTGGCCCTGAACAGGATTTTAGTCTGCTGAGCTATCTGGCTAGCCCTGCAATTACTTTAGATGAACCAACATAACAGATAACACTCATACCCCACCCTCCACTATGGTACACAGACAGTGATAGACTTTGCAATTATAAAACTCACTTTTACTGTTGCCTTGGTTATCTAAGAGTGTGTGTGGGAATATGTTACCAACTTTAAAGATACTTAATACAGGATATAAATCATGCTGTTGTTAAACTATATGAACCACCAGCATTTATGATAATATGCTTTTTTTGTGATAATGTTTTGAGTGTTTATGTGTAATCTAACTTACGTACAACTGTTGAGAGATAATGCAGTATACTGGAAGGTTAACATAGAAACATACATATTACCCTAAATCAAGGGCAACATGTGTTACTGAACTTCAAGGATTTTATAATATATAGGCCTCAAGCCTGTCTGTCTTTATTTTATTCTATTTTTGTATTTCAGGGAAGGGACTATAGGGTGTTTAGGGTCTCACTACTAGACTCATAGTGAACCGCCTGTTTACAGCCTCCCAAGAGCTAGGAGTACAGGCATGTACCACCATGCTCAGTCTCAATTGCCTGGGAGTGGGGCCGGCATGGTTTTCCTAGGAGTTGAACCCCAGGTGCTTTAATCTGCTGAGCTAATTGATTGTCCCTTTATAAAATCTTTTTTTTTTTTTTTTTTTTTTGGTACTGGGATCAAACTCAGTACCTGATGCTTGCCAGGCAGGTCCTATGTCACTATCTTCCCTAAGCCTATCAGTCTTTATCTAATAATGTTTTTAAATAAGTTTGGCTACTCTGAAAATTTACATAAATGTTCTTTTCATGGATTTTTTTTCCATGGTACCAAGGATGAAATTTAGGACCTTCTGCTTGCCAGGCAGGTGCTTATGCCACTAACCTCTCCCTGGCTCCATGAAAATCTTGACAAGAGCAAAAATAAAATAAAATAAATAGAAAATAAAACAAATTAGTAGGCTCAAAAATATTATTTTAAGGAAGATAACTGCATATGCCTTATTCAGTAATTAATACGCATTAAGCAGACAAATCAACATATAAACACACAGTTGCTTTTCAATCAGAGTGTACATTGGACAGTATAATTATAATAACTTTTATAACTTTTTGCTTCATAACTCTAGTAGACTAGAAAGAACATTTCCTAAAGATCATCAATGAGCAGAGGTTCTTGTAATATAAATCAGAAGGAAAAATCTTTTTATACCAATGAAAGGAAAGATTATTATTAAGAAGGGATTTAGGCTGATGGATTATCTTATGGGAATAGACTTCTTTCTGTTTAAGAGTGTTAATAGATCATCAGGATTCCTAGGAATATTTTTTGTTTACCAATAAATGTATTTATGCTATAAAAACCAGTCATGTGGTCCTGTGGCGTAACATTCTAGAGGGGAGAGGGAAGTAAAAGGAATTTTATTTTTCATTTCCTCCTAAGGATAGAATGAGGGCCAGTGGTATAGCTCAGCGGATTTAGAGCTTGCTTAGAGGAAGCACAGGGGCCAGGGTTCGGTTCCTGGCCCCTCATGCTGCACCGGCCCCGCTCTAGAGCGCGCTGAGCCGGCGATACTGGGTGTGGTGGTGCGCGTCTATAATCCCAGCCCTTGGGAGGTACAAACAGGAGGATCACTATGACTCAGTAGTGAGACCCTAAAAAAAAAAAAAAAAAAAAAAGGATAGAATGGCTGATGGACTTGGAGGAAAGCATTTATATATACTCTTCAGGGGTCTGAAGGTAAAAATCTAGCTGAGATTTAAAAGTATCAAAATAGATAAGTCAAGATCGGCTTCCCCATGGAGGAGTGATGTGGAGAGGTTAACTCATCATTCTTTCATTTTCTGAATTCTTTTCCTACCATCATTTCCCCCTGATGATATTATTATTATTATTATTATTATTATTATTATTATTATTGACTGTCGTATTTTATTTTAACTTTACTTTAAAGAGTAAAAATAGCAGAAACAAAGATAGAAAAACAGTAACAAGCAAGAGTACACATAGTACAGAATTTCAGAACAAAAACAAAAATTTAACGAGTATCACATATTTTCATCATCAAATCTGTCTAGACTAATAGATATAGGTATGTAAGATTGGTCAAATAATTAAACATTAACATTTTCAATAAACCTTAATGTTTAAAAACTCCTCCAAATGCATTTTGTATTTAAGTCACTCTTCTAAAAATATTTGTAGGGGCTGAGGATGCAGACAGTGCCAGGTCCTGAGTTAGGCTCCTGGTGCCCCTAGACCCCCTGATATTATTTAGGTTTCATATTTTCTTTTCTTTTTTATTTCCCTAACTTTCATTTCTTTTCATATTTTTCAATTTCTATTTTATTTTTGTGTTTTTTGGAAAATAAGTCCATTTGGCACAAGATATTAGAATTATGTGCCCCTCCTCTCCAGCCACCTCCCATGGTTCCTTATGTGGTTGGAGGTGGAAGGGGGTTTTCTAAGGGAGCTGGAAAGGAGAAAGACTTTTCAGAGGAATTCCTCCTGATTCAGCACACCAGATAGCAGCATGCAGAGATGTCTGGTAGCAAAGTGTGCAGCTTTTATAGGATAGGATGACTGTCTCAGTTTTCAGCCCAGATACTCATAGTCTGCCACATCCATATTCCTCCATGGAAACTGTGATGTTGTTGTCAAGTAAGTGTCAGTCATTTAGTAAGTTGAGCTTCAAAGACATCCAATGCAAAGTCAACACTCAGACATCAATAGAATTTCTGTACACAACGAACACAGCAAGAGAGAATTTAGGGAAACCATGCCCATCACAATAACATTCAAGAAAATGAAATACTTAGGAATCAGTCTCACAATGGAAGTAAAAATTTATGCAGTGAAAATTTAGTACTCTAAAAACAAGTTGTCAAAGTGGGTTTTAGAAAGTGGAAACATTCCTTGCTCATGGATGTGAAGAACCAACATTGGGAAAATGGCCATACTCTGAAAATTGTTATACAGATTCCATGCAATCCCAACTAAAATACCATTAGGATACTTCACAGGTCTAGAGAATACATTCCTGAAATTCATCTGGAACCAGAAGGTACCTAGAATAGAAAAAGCAATCCTGAGCAACAGAGGAAGACCAGGAAGCATCACAAGTCCTGACTTAAAAGCTTACAACAAGCTACTGTGATAAAAGCAGCATTGTACCGGCCAAAACAAAACAAAAAACAAAACAAGCCCCTGAAAGCCCCCCAAGAAACTGACCTGAAGATCAAAAGAACAGATTGCAAGATGTAGACACAGCTACAAAGCTTTGACAAAGAGGCCAAATATGTTCACTGAAAGAAAGCCTCTTTAATAAATGGTGCTGAAAAAACTAGCTTTCCACTTCCTGAAAACAAACTAGATCCATATACATCACCATGTACTGAAGTTAAAATGGTTCAAAGATTTAAATATTGAAAGAGAAACACGCTGTTGGAATTGAAAGCAAGTAGAAATCTTAGAAACATAGGGATAGGTAAAGAGTTCATGAACAAAAACCAAACTTCATAGGAAATACTTCGAAGAATCAATATTGAGAGCCCATCTCATTCAAAAGTTTCTGTACTTTAAAAGAGATCACCAACAGAGTAAAAGGAAATGACTTGGGAAAAATTATGACAGTTGTCTGCTGCTCAGACAACTTCTATAGGATATATAAAGAACTGAAAAAAATTAGGCCCCTGAAATTCAAAGACCCAGTTAAAAATGGACATCTGAGATGAGTGTACTTCTCAGGTGAAGATATACAAATGGAAATAAATATATGAAAAAATGGTTAATATCACTGACCATTTGAGTAATGCAAGTTAAAATGGCACCAAGATTCCATCTCTTCTCAGAAAGAATGGCTGACATCAAGAAGTCAACCAGTCACAAATGCTGGAGAGGCTGTTGGTAAAAGGAATCCTTCACTGGTGGTTGCACTTTAGGCTGGTACAACCAGTGTGGAAATCAGTATGGGTATCCCTCAAAAAGCTAGAATTGGAGCTATCCTCTTCTATGTATTTTTTTTTTCCGGAAGAACTGAAAACATCATAGCACAGTGATACCCATGCTTATAGCTATATAGTGAAATTTGTCATAGCTAAATATTGGAAACAACTCAGATGCCTACCAACTGTGAAATGGATAAAAAGCTATGGCATTTTACACAATGAAATAGCACTCATCTTTAAAAAAAAATAAACTCAATGGATACAACTAGAGTCCATACTCATAAATGAAATAAATCAGACCTGCGTGTGCAAACATCTTGTTATCTTGCTAGTGTAAAGCTTAAAAGACTAAATAAAATGTGAAAAGTAACATAGATACTGTGAAAAGAATCTGTTCAAAGGAAGGCAGAACTGGGATGAGGTAAAGGCCAAGTGAAGCAAAGGAGAATATATATATTTGCATTTCTCAGATGGTGGATAATTGCACTGCTAATTTCTGCTTGTCTGTTGAAAGGAACAGTTAATGCTCTTTTTTTCTGTGGAACTGGGGATTGAACTCAGGTCCTTGCATTTGTTTGCCAGGCAACCACTTATTCTGATGAGCTATCTCCCTAACCACAGTTTATTTTTTGGTACAGGTTATCACTATGCAGCTCGCACCCATAATGAGTCTCCTGTCTCAGCCTCCCCAGCACTGGGATTACAGCCGTGTGCCACAGGTGTGCACTACCACGCAGTGCTAAAGATCAAACCTGAGTCGGTTAATGCTTTAGCTTCTTATAACTTTTTTTTGATCAATTTTTAATGCTTATATCTGGTAATCTAAACAACTAATTTGAAGACATTATATAACATAGCAACCATTGTTGAATTCCTGTTGTTTTGTTTAGTGAAATTCTGTAGCATTTCTTTTTTATTTTTATTTTTTGTATTTTAGTACAGGGTCTACAGGGTCTCACTATGTAGATCAGACTCATAGTGATCCGACTGTGCTCAGCTTCCCAAGAGCTGGGCTTACAGAGGTGTATTACCACGTACAGTCTCAATTGCAGTCTCAGTGCCCCCATGGGGAGGGACTGGCATGGCAGGCCACAGATTGAACCCTCGGCCCCTCCATCTGCCAAAGCTGGTATTTTAATCCACTGAGCTATTTGGCCAGCTCTCTGTAGCATTTCTAATTTTTTTTGTACTTTTTAAAAATTCTCCTTAATAAATAAAAGAAAAAGAGAAACTTTACATACAGATGCTTTTAGTAAACATTGAAAATGTTGCTTGCATTGTTTTTCTTCTTTGGATAAAGTTTGATCCATACCATATGACTGGAAGCAAAAGAGGGGAAAAGGCTAGTGAACTACCCTCATCCCCAGTAGTGGGATAATTAAAGGCTCTGGGATGATACACCTAGCCTGTGACCCTGC
The DNA here is from genome assembly GCA_004027025.1 of Myocastor coypus. Lineage (NCBI taxonomy): Eukaryota > Metazoa > Chordata > Mammalia > Rodentia > Myocastoridae > Myocastor > Myocastor coypus. Next base: position 6,053 of record PVJA010038552.1, read on the forward strand.
TGTAAGCTTTTGAGGCCTTTCAGCCATCATCATCTTACCAGGATGTAAGATTGATGCTGTCTTTTCTCTTCTAGGTATTGAAAGGTGGGTTCTTTGTCCTGAGTTGCACCAACTTATTTCTTACATGGGCACCACTTGTCACAGCTGATGACCACGGCCTGATGTGCAGGATGAAGGATGACTGGAGTTGATGTCCAGTTCAGATTCCAGAAGGCCTGAGGGACTGCTCTTAACCAGGAGCCCTCGGCTTGAGCCTTATAAGCCAGCTCTGTACTGAAGCCTCTGTGGATTTTTATTGATAGAACCAGGAAGTGAGGATCAAGGATAGGGGAAGGAGGTCACTGTGGGAATCTGTGCAAGGGACAGCAGGATGACAGGCAGCATGAGTCAGTGCATTATGTTCATACCAGACCTCAGGGCCCATGTGAGTAATAAATCGCAGCATGGAATGGAGAAGGACAGGGTATCCCCTCCTTCAGTCAGTGTCCTGACCCTGCTTGGATTCGTGGGCCTGCAGGCTGTGGTTCGATCTCTGACCATGCACTCCTGAAAGCTGTGGGCCTGTGGCTGTAAAGATCCCTTCCCTCTGGACATTCATCTCATGTATACCTCAGCCAGTGCCCCACACTGAGTCCATAGGGTACAACTATTTTAATGAGTATAATCTAATAGAACTAAAATAAGGAAAATGGTGAAGAGTTATGAATCAGGAACTGTGGATAGGCCACTAATGTAATCGCCATTATATGTAGTTTTTGTCTTTCCACATTTGGAGGTAAACCAAAAGTTACAAAAGAATAATTTGCTACGTTAGAAGTGTATACTTTTGTTAAAGTCCAACAGTCATTATTATCAAAGTTATACAGAAAATTGGAATGATGGCTTATGTCTCAATCTGATAAAAGTGATCTATGACAAATCAACAGCCAACATTATTCTAAGTGGGGAAAAACCAACAGCATTTCCTTTAAAGTCAGGCACAAGACAGTGATGTCCACTATCACTATTCCTATTCAGTATAGTTCTTGAAACACTAGCAGAAGGCATTTGACAAGAGAGAAAAAAGGACTAAGAATTGGAAAGGAGAAAGTTAAGCTACTATTCACAGATGCAAACTTTACATCATTTGCAAAGGCAATCCTGGGAAACAAAGATAAGGCAGGTGATCTTAGAATCCCTGAGATTAAACTATATTACAAAATTACTGTGATTAAATCAGCATGGTACTGGCAAAAAGACAGACTACAGGATCAGTGGAACAAAGAAGAAGATGTAGCATCCCAGAAAGAATGGGTAGCATTAAAAATCAACTAATTACACATACTGGAGAGGCTATGGGGAAAAAGGAACACTTCCCCACTGTTGGTGGGAATGTAGACTGGTATAATGACTCTGAAAATTACTGTGGAGACTCTAAAAACTAGGATTTGCAGTCCCATCCAACTCAGCTATTCCCCTTCTGGGTATTTTTCCAAGAAAGCCAAAAACATCATACCGCAGTGATACATGCACACCTAAGTTTATCACAGCACAATTTCTCATAGTTAAATCTGGGAAACAACCCAAATGCCCACCAACAGAGGAATGGATAAAAATAATGTGCTATTTGTATATAATGGAGTATTACTTAGCCATAAAGCAAGATAAACTTGAGGTTTTTATGGGTAAACAGATGCAACAAGAGGTTCTCCTCACAAGTGAAATAAATCAAACCTACATACATAAACATTGTAGTGCGTGCCTGGTATAAGAACCTGAAAGAATAAAGAAACCCCCTGAAAAGTGCAATAGATGTAAAATGGAAAGAAACTGAACGTAAGCAGTAGACAGTTGAGATGAGGGAAAGGAGAAAAGAAAGGGGGAGAGAGGGGGAAAGCCAGGGTACACAGGATAGCAGCGGTGATTGCACTACTAATTTCTTTCAGTTTTTCAAAGGTAGCAGTTAATGTTTAAATTTTTTTACTTTGATCAATTTTATATGCTAATATTTATAATCTGAGCAACTTCATTGGGGACAGTAATGTGCAATATAACAACCCTGGTTTAATGCCTTTCATCTTGTTCTTTTGAATGTGTGTCATCTCTACGTGCCATCTATTATTTTATATTCTTTAAAATACACTAAAAGTAAAAGAGAAAAAGGCAAAAAAACTTGAAGTTTAGTGAAAGGAAGAGTTGATGTTTAATTACTTGATGAATCTTGCATGTCTGGCAATCTGAGCAACAACATTTTTTAGATCTTATTATTTTACTTTTTATTTGAATTATTAAAATCATTTTTAATTCATTTTAATGAGAAAAAAGATAAAATAACAATGAAACAGTTTCAAAACAACTTAGGGTGGTTATAATAATTAATACCATGCATATTGTTGTCTTTATAGTAGTTATTCAGAGGAAAAGGTATAGACCTGATATGTTGTCAAACAATATTTGAACTAAGACAAAGTAGCTATACATCATATATATATATATATATATGCATCCTTGTGTGTATACACACACACACACACACACACACACATACACACACATATATATTTATTTATTTTCTTTAAAAAATTTATTTATTTTTTTCTTGTTTCGGAACCTTTATTTGTTTATTCACTCATTTTTATGGCCAGCTCAGCCTGCCTTGAGGGCAGGGCTGGCATAGCATGTGGTCGAACCGCGGTCCCTGAAGCCGCCCAAGCTTTCCCAAGTAGGCACTTTAGACCACTGAGCCATCCCGCCAGGCCCCTATTTATTTTCTTTTTAGAGTTTCTAATACTAGGAGAAAATATCATACCATGCCTTATAAGTAGATTGTAAGTCAGAGGTACAGTATGAATCATAAAACAAAAAGTATAATTAAACAATATTCAGAAAATTAATTAAATATTAATTAATTAAAATTAAACTAAATATTTCAAAACAGTATTCCAAAATTCAAACCAAATCATGATTCCAACTTAGAGATCAGAATGTTGTGTAGCATATGTATGAATCTGTAATCAATTCAGAGTACTTGTATAGTATTTGAATAGGTGAATATATACAAAGATACAACTAAGGAGAAGTTTCCATGGTAGTAAAGAGTTACTAAGAATAAAACAGAGCATAAATACTGGAATGGCAAATATATGAACAGAACTTCTAATAGTTTGGGGATAGGATATCACACAAAGTTCTAGTATGTTGTGTACATGGACAGTGTCCATGATGCTTACTGGTGGCCAGGTGTCACTTGTGGGACGGAGCTACTGCTATGTCCTTGATACCCATACTGTAGGCCCAGACAGAATCATGAACCACAGGGTCAGGAGAACTCCATTTGTAGAATATTCTGATGGACATATCCTGCTGCTGTATGTAAAAGAGTAGCTGAAAGGTTGCTTTTGTATACCTTTTTTTCTCCTGTGTTTACCCTGTTTTGTGGGTTCTTTCCATTCTCCATGGAGTGATGATCATTTTGATCCTTCTCTAGAATATCTTTTAGTAAACTGTGCAGGGTTGGCTTTGTCATCATGAAATTCTTTAGTTGTTGTTTGTTCTGTTTGCTTCTCCATTGAACTTGAAAGAGGGTTTTGCAGGCTATAGCAGTCTGGCTTGAATTTGTTTTATTGTAAGACTTTAAGTATTTTGTTCTATGTTCTTCTTGATGATTTGTAAAGAGAAATCTGCTGTTATTTTAATGGGGTTTCTTTTAAATGTGTTCTGTTTCTTTTCTCTATTAGCTTTTATTAATCTATTCCTGTGCTGAGTTTCTGGGATCTTGATTATTATGTGTCTGGGTGTGGTTTTAATTGAGTTGATGTTATTTGGAGTTGTATATGCTTCAGTTATCTGAATGTCAAATTGTCTCCCTATATTTGCTGAGTTTTGTGCTATTTCTTCTGTCCATATTCTTTTTATATAGTTTGTAGACTCCTTCTCATTGATGCCTGTTAGTCTTACGTTGTTCATGTTTGCATCATCTCTTAGATTTGTCGAATTATTTTTTCTTGCATCCTAGTTGTTAAGAAGAGATCTTTGGTGCCTTTAAGGTCTGAAAGTCTATTTTCACTTCATTCAAATGGTTTCGCCAGTTTCTGACTGAGGTTTTAAGTTCCTGTATAGCACTTTGAATCTGCTTCATACATTCTGTTACTTTCCTATATTGCTCATTCAAGGATTCCATCATTTTTCTATTCTCCTCTATTTTTTTTATCATTGTCTTCAGAAGCACTTAGTACTTCTTTTATTATAGGTATTATTTTTTACTTCAGAAATGATTTCTCATCTGATTTCTTTTATGCCTTTCTGCCGTTGTTTCTTTATTTCAGATGCTATTATTTCAAAGATCTTTCAGGAGTGTGATTTCCAATTTTTTCTATGCTACTGTCTCCTGTGTTTGTTCTGAGTGGGCTTGGGGCCTGAGAGCACATTTTGTTTCTTCACTTTGTCATTTTGTATAGCCCTGCCTTTGACTCTTGGTTTCGAGCTTTGGTAGAGTTGCTACCTTAGCACCAGGTCTGGATCTATCAAGTTCAGTGGCCCAGGTGGGTGTGCCTTGGGTCCGGCTTCTGAGCTCCACTTCTTCCTGCTGCAGTGCTTGGAGGCAAACCTGCTGTGCCACTCTGGCAAAATGCTCTGCTCCTGGATCAGGTGTGGGGGGATCTTGTCTCTAGTCTCTCTGCAGGGAGTTCTGCGGCAGTGTTCTATATTGGGCATGTTGGGCCTGGTTTCTGGGTCGTATGAGTTTCTGGCAGGCACCAAGTGGTCTACATCACACATTGAGTCTTTGAATTTTTTATAGAATGAAATCGTATTATGTTCATAACTTTGATACAATTGATGACATAGAGAGCAGTAAAGATTGTCGTGCACGTCACATATACACACATCAAAAAGTCTCACTGAATTAAAAACAAAATGAAAGATCCAGAACAGTGGTCTGAAACCTACTCATAGGATTTTCGGATTTTTAAAAAAAATTTTTTTTTTCTTGTTACAAAACCTTTATTTGTTTATTCACTCATTTTTATGGCCGGCTCAGCCCGCCCTGAGGGCAGGGCTGGAGCAGCATGTGGTGCCGGGGATCGAATCGCCATCCCTGAAGCCGCCCAAGCTTTCCCAAGCAGGTGCTTTAGACCACTGAGCCATCCCGCCAGGCCCTGGGATTTTAGGATTTAACAAATAAAAAAAGCGTGAAATTTCAGGCCACAGCAGTGTTGAAAAGAAAAGAATGGTACATACGAGAGAACATATTGAGCAACAAATTTAATGATAACAACCCATAATATAAAATCATTTAAAATTTTATGTTTTTTTTTTATTACTTTTAGTAAAATACCAATGTGACAGGTTCAAAACATGTTAATAGTACATTCCCAATAATTGAAACAATGCATATTGTTGTCCTTGTAGCAGTCATTCAGAGCATAGGATGCAGATATGATAATTTTTCTAATAGTTATTGGTACAAAAATTTTTTTTCATTGAACTAAGAGAAAGTAGTTATATACATAGTGAAATATTCCATAATTGTAGTGGGTTATTGGCAGAACTGGCAATGTCGGAAGCTGTCGATTTAAGCCTTTTACAACTCAGCATACTAATGTAGCTTTATGTTTTATGCCTTGTGGTTAAGCTTTTCTGTTGGGTGGTTAAAGGCAAGTTAAAGGAAGACATGTTTAAGAAAACATGTAACTTTTGTACCTCCCGAGGTCAGTCATATCCCCTCAGGATTTACTTTGAAACCCTGTATAGTGCTGTGTAGAACTGTTGTCAGCGTCAGCTGTCTTGATGAGTCATGGCCATTGCTTGACAAGTTTGCTGTCTGTGACAGCCAGAGAGAATACTTTTTCCCTAGGTGACTCTCCTTAAGCATACTATACATCATCAATCCCTTTCCTCTCTGGCCCCAAAATCTACTTGCACAGAAAACTCAGTGGTGTCCCACATTTTCTGTTCTCGTTTTGACATTGTGTATCATTTTCTCTGTGTTCCTTTGTTTTTGTTGTTGTCATTGTTCTTGCTGTTTTTATTTTTATTTTTTTACAAAATGAAAGTGTATACTTGAGGAATAAACATTGTGTTTGTCTCTAAAATTATTATTTAAAATAGCTTGTGTGGAATTTATTTAATCTGTATTAGATTGGTGGCAGTAAAACAGTTGGAGCAGTAGGAGCCAAGCAAGCTACTTCCTTCTGTTCAGTTATAAGCATTATATCACCCTATGGGCTATTCCTGCTTCCTTTGTACTAAAGGAGATACAAATAAAATATCAAAGTTGTCATGCTGGGCACCACAGATCACGGATACCAGTGTCACCTAGAGTGATAGGAGTCTGACGCTTTGATTACTGGGAGCCAGGATCATCACACTTTTTTTTTCCTGTTCCCTCTGCCTGTCCCTGCTGATACTGCCACTTGCCATTGCACCACCAAACCTATTTACTGCATACCATAGGGTATGCCTGGCACCCTTTCCTTATCATGCAGGAGGACCTGGTCTCTCTAGGCCCATTGAAATGCAGCAGCCACGCTGATTGTAGGAGGTGATGTAGCTTTATATTTTCTATGTCTAAGCATTGTTCTAATAGTACTCATAGTAGAGAAATAAGTCTCACAGAAGTGTGTTGACAGGTGCAGAAGACATTTTAGAATAATTCGAGAAATGGATGCTTACTTAAAAATTATATCCCAAAAAAGATGAGAGATATTTTCAGAGTACATGTTTGGTCCATACCTCATTTGTAGCATACCTCCAAAGTTACAGAATTATTTGCACTTGCTGAATCATGTTATATGAGCTAGTATGTGGTCTACTTTGGAGAACATTCCTTGTGCATCTGAGAAGAATACGTGTTTGAATGTTTTGGGGTGAACACTATCCATCTAAGTCAGTTTGTTCTAAAGCTTTATTCAGCTCTAGTATTTCATTGTTGTCTTTTTTTGTAGTTGCTCTGTTTGTGACAATATGGTATTGAGGTCCCTCATTACAAGTGCATTAATGCTTATTTGAATTTTTAAAGTGTTTTTAAGCCAGAGTCTCACTCTAGTTTCAGGCTGGCCTTGTGCTCACTTTGTAGTCCATGCTGGTCTTGACCCTTTTTGTCTCTCTCAGTAATTCTTGGTTTGAAATTCACTTTGTGCAAACAGAATAGCTATGCCTGATTTTTTTTTTGTTTTTCCTGATTTCTTGTTTTATGAAGTATTGTTTTCCATCCTTTGAGTTTCAATCTGTCACATTGTTTTTTAAAAGAATGTGTTCCTTGTATATAGCATATTGTTGGACCTTGTTTCTTGATGTGTTCTGCCAGTCTGTGTTTTGATTGGTGAATTGAGATACTTAACATTTATGGGTGATATATATATCTCTATCTATCTATCTATCTATCTATCTATCTATCTATCTATCTATCTATCTATCTATCTCTGTAGAGAACACTGGGAGTGCTGGTTTGATATGATGAATAGTGATGAATTTTGTCATGTGTTGTCATGGAGGTATCTTATTTCTCCATGAATTTTCCAAGATAGTTTTGTGGGGTACATTAGACTGATTTGTAGGTTGTTCTCCTTTTGTTCTTGAAATACTTCACTTTGAGTTGTCCTTAACTTGATGGTTTATGTCGAGATACTCACTGGCTTTCTTTACAGGTGAATTGTTTCTTTTCTCTAACCAATTTTAGCATTCCATTCTTATAGTGAATTTCTGGAATCTTGACTAGTATATGCTTTGGTATAGTTTTTTTTTTTTTTTTTTTTTAAATCAAGGCTAATTAGAGTTCTGTATGCTTTACTTCTGAGTGCCAGATTCTTTTTCCTGCCTGAGAAGTTTTCTAGAATGGGTGTATTGAACTCGTTCGTGCCCTGTGTACTGTCTCCTGCTTTTTCATTGCCGCCAGTCATCCTTGCGTCATTGTGTTTTTGCATCATCTACCGGCTGCTGGGATTGATTACTCGTGGTCCCTTAGAAATTTTAAGGAATCTTTCTTTTCGTAATCACTATGCAAAATCCTATGTTCTCTGTCTGAGATCTTGTCCTCACATTGGCTTAATTTGCTGCAGATACTTCCAGTGGAATTTTTATTCTCCTTGATATCTACTCGAATTTACCTGATAAGATTCCATTTCTTTTCCATGTTGAGTATTCATGGCTCCCAAGCTCCTCTATTTTTTTTTTTTTTTTGTCTGTCTCTGCTCTAGAGACACTAAGCATAGTTTTCATTGTGGACACCATCTCTTTAGATATGTGAGAAATTATTTCTAATTTGATTTTCTTCTCTAGCTTTGTCTATGCGCTCGGTTGCTTGTGCTTCTACCACGCCAGAGAGTCCATGTGGTGGTTTTTGATCATTTCACCTTATTGCTTCTTGTATTTGCCCTTTTTGACATGCAAGTGTGCAGTTCAATCTTAATTGTCTTCTTATTTTCTATTTTTTTTAAAGTTTAATTTCTGCATCAATGCCTATAAAATGCTTATGGAGAGTAACACTACTGCTGATATTTAGAACACATAGGAAATGACTACTTCTCAAAATTGACTTCCAAGTGTAGCTTGTTCTCATATTTTGAGTTAGTCACAAGGTCCTACCTGTTAAATTCATTGGTGATAAGTTGCTGTCTCTCTAGCCAGCTCCTATTTCTTTGACACTGGTCTCTAGTGTTTCTTGTGACTGTTTGGCTATCTCAATCTTCATATATTAAGAAGCACATCTGGTAACAACAATTTTGTTAGTTTAGTGAAAGTGGTACAGTCAGCAGTAACAGTAATGGAAAACAACCTATAAAATTATGTACCTATGTCAAATGAGGTAAACACTAATTTGCCTTGAACCATATGAACTAGGTTTGTGGTTATATAAGAAAATGTGATAAAAACCAAGAAACTGGTATGAATAAAGTAAGCCCTCAATATGCCAATTTTACCCTTACAGGGGAAATAATAAAAGGGGTGGGCGTGGAGTAAAGCACCTGCAAGCAGGTGCAGAGGCTAGGGGATTGATCCCTGGACCCCCTGCTGCTCGGGCTCGGGAGTTGGCAATTGAGACTGGTTGTGGCGATGTGTGCTTGTAATTCCAGCTCTTGGGAGGCTGTAAACAGGCCAGTCACTACTAGTGCAATCTGTTCATGAGACCCTGAACACTCTGTAGTCCCTCCTGTAAAAAATAAAAAAGGGGGGCATGGTTGGGAGAAAATAGAAAAATAAAAGAAGAAGAGATTAGAAACAAGAGTAAAGGACAAAGCAAAATTATAAAAACTTTGGGGAACTGGTGATGAAGAAAGGAGCGAAAGAGAAGGAAGAAATGTAAACAAGAAGAGCAACAACAAAAAGCTAAAGATCATGTTTATTTTCACATAAACAGAGTAAACAATCAAGAAGAACCCCCAAACAACAGCAATAGCAAAACAAGAAAAGAGAGAAAGGAGAAAAGCTGCCAACTTCAAGTCATGACTTTGTTGTCACTGGTGGACAACTTGGGCAGACAGAGTCGAGACCCAAGTTAACTGGTCCCAGCAAGCAAGATGTAGCCTTACAGAGGGGTTGTTAATGCTCCAAGCAGGCCTGCGCCTCACTCGCTGAAGTTTAGGCTGCTTTCTGGCCACGAGGCTGTAGTCAGACCTGCTCAGCCTACAGCAAGGCTGTGTTTCTTGCCAGCGTGGACTTGCTCCCTGCTGACTCAGACTCAGCTCCCTGACCCTCTGCTGACTTGAGCTCAGCCCCTGGACCCCAGTACTGGGAGCTGCTGGGGGGAACCAGGAGTCACTGTGAGCTCCAAGCTCAGCTGGCTCCCGTGCAAGGTGGTGACTATGGGACGTCTGAATGTGCGTAACGCGCTAACCGCTGCAGTACGCTGTGTGTGCTGCTCAGTTCCACTTGCACAACTCCCTGTGGAGGCCAGGAGTTGCCATGGTCCTGCAGGTGTGAGCCATCCCTTGCACACTGTGAGTCTGGGGTTAGGGGGAAAGGGCCATCTGCTCCCTCTTTCTTGGTTGAATTCTCTCTTTGCTCTCACCGTGGGCTTCAGAATCTGCCTGGGTACAGGGAATCAAAATCCTTCCTCCTTCTCTTCCTCAAGTAGAGATGTTCTATGGTTGGACACCAAATCTTGGAATAGCTCTTTCTCAGTTGCTCGCCGTTCCACCATCTTCCTGGAAGTTTGTTCCATTTTATCCTTCTTTTCCAATATTTTTGGGTTTCCCTTTCTTCCTTTTCCCCCACCCGAAGTTCCCTTCCCATTTGAGTATGTTTGTCACAGTTTTGTAATAAGTTTGGTCCATATTTACTCTTTTAATTTTTCACATTAGGGAAACACTGTGATATTTATCCACATGTGTTTGAGTCATTGCACTTAAGAGTATGGTCTCAAGGTGCATCCATATCTCTCCTCCTCTGTATGTGTCATGGAAAGATATCTCTGAGTCCATGTGTTCACAGTCAAGTGCTAGGAGATGCTTCTGTTCCCTAAAACAAGTGTTATTTTTATAGTTAGTATTCTCTAAAGCTTTTGAATTTAGACTTAGAAGATCTGCTAGGGCCCTAGAGATCTAATAAACCTTGCTTTGCTGAAGAGGAAAGAGTTGAAATACAGGACGATCTTCCCTTTGGTGTGCCCATGTATGTGCCCTAAGTGTGTCTCCATCTCCATCTGTCAGTCTGTCTGAGGGCGTGGGCGTGTGTGTGTGTGTGTGTGTGTGTGTGTGTGTGTGTGTGTATGTCCCATCCATCCATCCATCCATCTATCTATCTATCTATCTATCTTCCTATCTATCTGCCTAGGTACCTGGGTAACCTAACGACCGACCGACCGACCGACCTACCTATCTTTATATGTTTATATGTAGGACAAAAACAGTTGTAGGAGTCAAGAGTGAACATAGCAGCAGGCTTGTGATGTCTGTGTTGGGATACATTTCTGTTGCACTCATCTGAGGTGTCAGATTACAGGAACTTTTATGGAAAGTGTGAAAGTTTCAAATCTAACGCATTTGACTTGAGTTTTCACAGGATAGCTAACCCTTAACAACAGCATGTTTGTGTTTTAAGCACATAGAACACTGCCCTAAACAGGCTAGGTGCTCACTCAGTATTTGCTAAATGAATGACTCATTTTGTTTTGTAGAAAGATATAATGGCATCATTTTAAATGTATCCATGGCAAGATTGTTATGCCTATAGTAACATTTAGTTTGACAGAGTGGGGAACCTTTTTTTTTTATGCTCTAAGAAGCCTTACATTACTAATTTCTGATGGTCAAGATGCACCTCTGTTAGCATTTGTGTGTGTATGTGTGTGTGTGTGAACAGTAAAAAGGGAAGCTGATGGTTGAGGATCCATTGGTATGTAGTTAGTGGGTTCCCAGTAGTGACAAAAGGTAGCAGTAGCACTCAAGAATCAGTGTCAGAAGTGGTGTTTGTATTACAGCCATTGCTCCAGACTGGAGGGTAAGGCAGTTCCTGTGAAATTTCCTGCACTCACCAGTTTTGTTCATGTATCTGTTTAGGACGTATGATTCTCAGGGCCTTGGGAGCCTTGTGGGCTTGGTGCCAGCCTCCAGCTTCCAATCCTTGCTTCTCCATCTGCCAGCTATATGTCTGAGGGCAAGTTTTACTCAGTGTCTGCCTCTGGAAATGATGCTCATGAGAGTGCCCCCCCCACCCCCCGCCAGGCAAGGCTACTCAGGGCATCACAGGAATGTGGTAGATGTTTGCAGTGTGGCTGCCCATTGACTGAGCTGAATGTTTGAATGCTTGGTGTTGCCACTATTACTATTAACAGAGCAGATTAAAATAAAATAAATTTGGTAGAAAATCATTTTAAAATTCATTTGCTATATGTCTGGTTCCTAAAGCAATGTTGCACACGTTTATAGCTGCTTATTTTATGTTTGGGTGGCCCATGTCTTTTTCTGAGCCCTAAAGCTCCCACAGCTTTCTGAATTGTTGGGACCCAGGAAGACCCAGAACATTGTGGCGACACTGCTCACGTGACTTAATGCAGCTGGTTTCTCAGCTGTAGAAATTCTCATTGGTTTCTTCTCATTTAAACTCCTATGCTTGCCATTTTTGAAACCACCAGATTTGTAACTCTTGGCTGCTTGTAGACTGCATTTGCCCAGCACTGTGCCATGCGTTGTTCACAGCAGTTCTAGAGCAAGGTACACATCTCAGTTTTTGATCCGGCCAGCTCTCTTCTAATCTTCCTAGCTCTCTCCTTGTGCAGGCTGAATTCTGTGGGGCACTGATTTAGCAGTGCCTTTGATAATGAATGGCCCACAGTTTCTTGCCCTTCTGTGAATTTACCATCCTCTACACAACTCCTACTTCTGGATGAAACCAAATGGGTACTACTTGCCTGGGCCCATGTCTGTGAGGCAGGCCCTGAGCGAGCAGATGCGTGAGCCGAATGTTTCTGATTCCCGCCAAATGTGTCCTCAGCACACCGGGTCAAGCTGCTGTCTCTCATCAGTTTTTTTTTTTTTTTAAAACATCCATTCTATTCACTATTCAGAGTCTGCCTATGCCCTCCAAATTCAGTGTGTCCTCTTCCTACACCCTCTCTGAGACCCTGTGGGTGTGTGAAGCCATGATGTCTTCTTGCTTTTCCTTCAGTCAGGAGGGCAGACCATTCTTCCTCATGACTTGGGCCCCCATCTCCCTCTCCCCACTTTGTTCTTAGTGTTCACAGCTTCATGCAGCCCTGCTCTTACCTGGGCTATTTCTGTCACCTTTGAAGCATGACTGTATTTTTCCCACTTCATAAATCAACAAAGTGTAAACCCTCAGGTATCATCCTTGTATCTGTGTCCTGCTGCTGTTTAGCTGTGAGTGACTTCACTGTATGTGGAAATGTTCTGTAAATAGCAGAACAGTTGCGATTTCCCAGGGCACAAAACTTTGAGTCTAGCAGTGTGCAGACCAGCGGGCTCCACCACGGCCACTGGGCATTTGCTTTCTGAGCAGAAAGGGGAGGTGGCTGAGCAAAGAGTGCTGGTGACTTGGTCTCTGTGCAAGTCATCAAAAACCTTTGCCCATCTGCCTGGAAGTGCTCTGTTAGATCTGTTTCTCTATAATCAGTGTCAGAAGAAGATGCGTTCAAAGGAAATCCCCAAAGGGTTATGATCTTTTTATTTTTATTTTTTTTTTGTGGGACCAGGGTTCAAACTCACGACCTTGCACTCGCCAGGCAGGCACTTGTGCCATGGAGCTATCTCCCTGGCCCCAAGGGTTATGATATTTATGACATTTTGTGAGGCCATGTTAACAAGAAAACGTGTGACTCTTGAGGCTTGCAGGGTCACTTTTCAGTCCACCTTTGTTGGAGTGCTGACCTGGTGTGTGTCGAGAGCAAGCGGTTTTCCTTGATGACGCTGAGACCAACTGGACGCATGTGACAGTCAGTGTGGACAGTAAGAGTTGGCTTTCAAGGAGTTTCTGCACGGTAGTTCACTTCACCCTATTTGATTGAAGAGTCCTTTCTCGTTTAATCTCTCCGGGTGTCAGATGAGTGGCTGTCACTTCTGGGAGGACGTGGAGTCACAAGGTCGGTTGGAATGGGCTGGGTAGACTGAAAGGACGAACACAAACAAGCCGTCTTGTTAGCGCGGCGCACTCGTGTCCCCACCTGGCAGAGCACCGAGGGAGCGCACAGTGAGCCGTCACAGGCCGGCATGTC
>PVJA010038553.1:0-19705 GCA_004027025.1 Myocastor coypus
GAAGAGGAAGAGGAAGAGGAAGAAGCTTGAAGCTAAAGTTTCTCTGATTATGGGGAAAAAGTTGAGAGGTAGCTACAACAGAAACAGAAAACCAGCAATGGAGCCGCTGAGTCTCATACTTTAAGGTGATATATTGTACAATTCCCAGACTCTTCCCCACATCCAGCCTCTAGGACTTATTTCTGTCTCTCTTACTTGCAATTACAGCCCAGTGTTGCTCTTCTGGTGGCCTTGGATAAAACTTTCACATTAAACTCAGCTTTCCCAGCACTGGGGCCTGTGTAGTTCTAGATAGTGAATGGGAGGGCAAAGGAAGCTAATCTGGCTGAAAATGAGGGGGGGCACACTAGCCTGCCTTTCCTCCCAGACACCAGAGAATCTTGACTTTGTTCTGGGCAGGGGGAACCTTTGCTTTGGCTCAAGGACACTACACCTCCCAAGAGTACAGTAGCAGCAGAGGAAGTGGAAATTGGAGTGGTCAAGGCCTCTTTCATGCACTCAAGCTGCTGGCTCCTGGGGCAGCTCCCTAAGAGACCTGGAATCCATTACCCATAACCTAAGAATCCCCCTTTCTCTTGACATAATCTTGTTGGTCTCCCTCTCACCAGAGCGACCACTCACAGCCCAATGGCCCTTTTGCCCTCTTCTCTCTCAGGCACAACCTCAGCTCTCCAAGAGAACTGATGCTCTGGGTCTCTCAGACATGATTTCCAGAGTCCAGCTCTTCGCATCCTCCTTGGGCCTTCATCTTCTGCAGTGTGGAATGAGGCTGTGGCAGTACAGGCAGCAGAGACCAGGGCATTCTGAAGTGAGCGTCTCTAACCTGGCTTAGGGAGGATGAACCTCTCTGAAGTTATCACTGCCACTGTGAGGACTTCCCTCCCCAAGAGTGTTAATTCTCACTTTTGTGAACATTACAGTTTGTACTTCAGAGATGCATCTCTGAAGAACAGAACAAGAAAACAGCCTGCTAGCCATGAGTTGTCAGAGAACGGACTGGATATAGGATGGATAGTGTCCAATCGTCTAGGAGTTCCTAAGAGGCACACTCATTATTCATTCTTTTTAGCGCATCTCAGACTCCAGATACTGCTAGGAGAAGCAATACCAGCCCTCCTCCTTTGAAATCCAACTTGTTAGGATTCTGAAGGTGTGACTGACTGTCAGTGGAGAAAAATGCATTCTTGCGTTCTTATACTTGCATTTGAGGCATGCTTATAGGCTAGGTTTACTGGCAAAGTAAAACATCAACACTTCCCAAGGGAAACCAGTTCAAAAATATTCCACGATGTCTTTTCTTTTTTTCCCTGTATTCCATTTCCCTTTCTCTTCCCCATCTCACGACAAAGATGACTAGAGTCAAACAGTGAGGCTCCATTAAAAAGAAAGGGAAATAGGGTTCAATGGCATGAAACAGGTTGCTATTTTCTTCATTTTGCCAGACAAAAGCTAGAAGTAAATACTTCTCGTTGGTTAATTCTTTTGTAAGACCCTGGACTCTGCTTTGCACAAGGTGGAGGTCGCATACAGTTGGACAGATATTTTTGAGTCATTTGAAGATTTGGAGTCCCTCATGGTCAAAGGAAGCATCACTTTTTCAGAGTCTGCATGCTGCCCTCTGCTGGCCTGTCTGAGCAGGGCGTGGCATCACAGTAAAGGCATTTATTTGAATCCTACACCTTTGTGCTCTGGCACCTGTAATCACAGAGGAATGTATTTATCATACCTGGGCCATTTGAGCAACAGTTGGTAATTGAAGCTGAGCTGAGAAAATCATTGTTCTTCTGGCTCCAGGATTTACCAAGACCCATCTGTCATAATACCATCCCACTTCGTATCTTGGTTCCAAACTTCTCATAACTGCCTCATAGCTCTGAGAACCATCTGCACAAATCCGTGCTCCACCAAGGGCTGGGTTCTAACAGTGTGCTGGCTAACCAAAGATATCTTCCCTTCTAGAAATGAAGATAGGCGTGATGCTGAAATTATGCATCACTGTTGAGACGAAGGGTCTGAACACTGTATTTAAGCCTGATCAAAATTAATTCTACACATTATTACATCTGTGCATCCTAGTCACAAAGACAAGGAACTATGTGGTAGGAGGAGAAGCAGCTAATCAATGATGTAGCAGACATTATAGATCGAGTGTAAGATTGAATATCTTTTCCTCTGAATAATTTCTTATGTTAGTCCTTTGGGGACTTGTCTTCCGCTCAGTATGGGGCATACTGTTCCAGGTTGAAATAATTCATGACTTATTGTCCTTAAATCTTTAAAGGACCCTAGTACTGAGAACATGTCTCCAACCTGGAAAGACTGCTGGAGTACAAATGTGGCTGGCCTAATCTGTTGCATGCCTGCCCTTCTTCAATCTCAGCTCTGCCCTTGACCCAGCAAGACCAGTCTTTTCCACATCAATATGAACTCAGGGCCCAGACTCAGGCTCCTGGCATTCCTTTTCATTAGAAGAAAGCGAAGGAGGACTTGTTTACCTGAAAGAGATTTAAGGGCATATACCTTGTTTAAACATTGCCAAACTTATAGCCCTAAATCTCTGGCTGGCTGCACTGAGATTTGCAGGGAATGAACCTACCTCTGTCAGTGAGGAATGATTCCAAGATGCAATGTATAATTCTTGTTTATGTTTACCTTTGAAAAGCCCCCTGTGTCTGGTAGCCCATACAAACTGAAGAGAGTGGCCTTACAATCACTCAGCTAATAGCAATGTGCCCAGCACTGCTTAACGGTTTGGATGGTAAGAGAGAAATGGGTTCTAATTTACTTCAGATATGTAGAGGAGATTGAAACCACTCATAATAATACAAAACTACTCTTATTAATACTGATAAAACTTGGTACTGTCAATTGATTTTTATTTACTTAAATAGGTAAGTGCATTACAAATAGTTTCCTTTTTGATATAAAAAGGAAAAATATTCATTTATAAAATTAAAATACTCTCTCTTAAATATATCATACTTGCCATGTCTTTTCTTTAGCAGAAATTTTTTAAGACACTCATAAAATAGGTACTTTTATCTTTTTTTTTTTTTTTTTTACATTTCCATTAATGACAAGAGAACATATTCAATGGGGGGAAAAAAAGTCAACAGAAATCCTCCATTGTAAGGCCTTATCTTCCTCAGCCAGGTACAAAATTGCCCTAGGAAACCAGTAGCATTGAATGCGGAGTTGGGTGTGAACCAGGGAATGGTATGGGTTTGATCTGCTGAGAGCAATGTTATCTGGACTGAAGAGTCACACTGGGTTTTCCTGCACCTGCTGCAGGGAAATTCTTTTCCTGAGACCGAATCCCAGCCTCTGCAGAGTCTCCACTGCAGAAAGAGCGTTGTTTGTAGGGATTCAGAGCAACGGACTACCAGGACATGGGTGGGTGTTGCCCAAAGTAAGACCCATGTTTTAATTGAGCTTTATTCAGTCTCCTCTGGCTTTTCTAAGGACAAGATTGAACTCATTAAGCAATATTAATTCAATCACAAGTAATTATCAGGGTAGAAACATTACATAACTGTCTTCAACACTGTGAAGAATCAAACATGGTGAGAACCCATGAAAACAGAATTGCTTGTCTTTCCTTTAAAAAATTTTTTAAACAAAATCTTCGTCTCAAAAATAAAAGATACAAGGAAGCAGGCAGAATTCTACCAGTTTAACAAAATCAAACTAGGCATTGACATTCCTTACACGCATCAAATTTATTACATAGTTCTCCAGTTCCCAACTTTTTAACAGAACTATGTATGAGACCTTAAAACTCATCCCATTTGCCAATGAACAATGGCGTGCATTTTAAGTCATAAAAAGGTAAAAAAAAAAAAAAAAAAAGTACATAAAGTACACAGGGAAAATCACTATTGTCATGTTGAAATATATCTGCCCTGTCTCCTGTCTACTTTCAACCACAGCGGAAATGCTCCGGTGATATTGGCCCAGGTTGGCTTTATGCCTTAAAAATCAAAACCATGCCCAAGTCCACAGTAGCTGCATTCCTTAAGGAGAGCATTAGCCTACTAGGTGAGTGGGAAGTGTCTGAGGATTGCTTTCTAACAATCAGATGGTGCGGGATTTGCTGTAGGTCCGCCTTATTAAGGGGAATCAGCACGAGGCGTTTCTAGGTCGGAGGACAGCGCGCAGGTATTGGAAAGAACACAGTCAAGTTTAAAGGTCCTTGTTTCCGCCTACGCATAATCCAATAGATGTAGAAACATTGTGTCCTCCAGAACACCAACCAGCAGGCATAATTGCCCTAGGGGAATCCGGGGAAACCTCCATTCAGCGCTTTCTCCCCGAACCAGCCCGCGAACAATGTCAATTCATTGGAAACCCCCGGCTGAAGGCGGCAATCAGAAACCATGTCTGTGTCAGATTAGTCCTGACAAGCTTCGTACCTGCAGTGACGCGATGGAGCTTCTTCCTCGGTCCCCGCTCTCTCCCTCCGCCTCTCCTCGGGGAGCTATAGTCCACCAAGTTGCGTCCCCGGCGGCCGCGCTCCGTGGCACCGCAGACGGACTCCAGCAAACGCCCATAGGAGAGGCGCGGGCCCAGCTTGGTCGCGCCTGCAGATGCGAGCGCAGCCGGGAGACTTCGCTCTGACTCCTCTCGCCGCTGCATGGGGATATTATCACGGTCTGGGATTTCTATTGGCTCTGAACACCAAACAAATCACCCCAGCCTCCCCCTCCTTCTCTGGTTCACTCAGCGCTTCTCATCTAACCCACAAACATTGCAGCCACACACACTTGAGTCGCTCGCAATGTTTCTCTTTTCCTCCTTCCAGTCTGTGGATTTACAACCTTGTGGTCAGCTCTTAACATTTTTTTTAGCAGACTTCCAATCCAAACGTTCTTGTTTATGTAGAGAAATTCTCCATTTCCTAAACCCGCAAAAAGCACTCATCCCTTCAGATCTTCTTCCTCCTTTTGTAGACAGGCTTGTAATGCAAAGAATGTAGAGAACCTGGGTGTGATACACACACACACACACACACACACACACACACACACGCACGGGTTCCTTTTTTGTGAATAACTGAGAGCAGTAAAATTAAAAGCAAGCTGAGCCTCTAAACCTAAGTGAGAGTTTAGCTAATAAAACCTTGAATGAATTTAGGGCAAAACAGTCATTGCTTGGATGCGTCCTCTGTTCCAAATAGCGTTTCAGTCATTATTATCCTTATTTTTGTTTATTGAATGCAGAGGGCTCTAATGCAAATCAGATTCCTCGGCGTCCAGAGAACATGGGACGATGACGTGGGATCGGCGTGGAGCTCCAGCAGGCCGGGCGTGTTTTGTCTGAACGCAGCGCAGCCCGGATCTCTTCCCCATCTGCGCATTTTTCAGAGCCTTTACTCTCCCGCGACCATCTCTGGACTGCGACTCTGCTTGACATTCAGTATCCAAAGAAGACTTCATCCTCTGTTTGATAAAGGTTGTTGGATGCTAAGTTGTCATCTGCGCGCGCAACGGAGGTAAACACTGGGCCCCGCAGTGGAGAAAGGACCCAAGAAAAACCTTCTGTACTTTATAAAACAGACCCTCCTTTGGCCCACCTTGCCCCAGAGGTATCTCACTGGTGCTGTGATCATTTTAATGACAGTTCTTGAGCAGAAGCTAGTGCTTCTGAAATCACAGAGTTCTGTCATGAGTTTTTATTTGAATTTCTTTCCAGCATTTTGTGTCCTTTCCATTTGATACTCTAGTTCTAGCCAACTCACGGCACATTTTGTTACAAAATCACAAACTGTGATAATTAGTTTTTGAAATTTCTTATCGCCAAACAGACTACCTGTTTTCTTTTCTTACTTGGACACATTCTAGGAATTCTGCAACGTGGTCTTGGTCTTCGTTCCAGAGTGGAGCAACCTGAAATCAGCTGAAGTTGACAACAGTAGGGCAAAGCAAAACCACGTTTGGCTCTTGGTCCCTGCTAAGCAGAGTGACTTCAAATGGCTCATTCTTAGTACTTAAGCTCGAAATTCATGATACTGTTGTACATCCTTGAATGGGTAGAGTACACTTCTAACCAGTCTACTAGTTCTAGAAGGGAAGGATTCATGGGTAAGATTTTCCACATTTTACAGGTGAAAAAACAGTCATAGAATAATAAAATGACTCGCTGAAGGTAGATAGCAAGCAAAGCCAGGAGACTGGATGACTGTCCTCCTTATCTTTCTAAGGTTACCTTTTTCATATGAAAGAAAAGAGTTAAAAACAAGCAGATTCTGATTCCTACCTCCTTCGAATAGAAAAGATAACAGTTCACAAAATCATCTGTCTGATATGGTGAATAGCCACTTTACATACTATTTCAGAACCAGCCACGATGTTTTCAGATACATTACCAATAATCTGCTTTATAATTTCCTTTCTAGGAAAAAAAATACAGTAACTGATTAATATAAAGCATAGCCAGCCTGGTCATTATATTCTCTGTTTCTTCTTTCCAGGGCTCATTATAGCTCTCCATATCTCTGGAAAGATAATATAAGTACAGGCATGAATAACTTAAAGCCACAGATAAATCTTAAACTTTGTTTTAGGTAATAATTTAAGTTCTTTCCTCCAGTTAATGAAGAGCAAAACTAGAGATTTAAGAGACAGTTTCTTATACCCAATCAGTTCCATGATTAAGGTAAAATAAATCATGGGCATATATTCTATATCCTTTTGATCATTTGCTACTTTAAAAATACTTTTTCAGAGGCATTTCTGAGATAGTATATATAGTTCATTAAGCCCTTCATAAATGACATAAATATCAGTAATAATAAAAACTCTCACATCTAAAAATGTATAGTAATGGACTGCAATACAGTTTAGGGAGCAAAAAATCTTATTTCCAACTCATTCAGTTACATCAGTGTCACTCTGTTCCAATGGAGCACTTGTGGCTGGATTTTTAAAATCTTATTATTTGTTTATTTGTTTGGTGCAGGGTCTCACTAAGCAGTTTGGGCTCATAGTGATTCTCCTGGATCAAACTCTTGTCCTTGTGCTTACCAAGCAGGCATTTAGACTGCGGAGCTATCACCCCAGCCCTTTGATAGAGCACTTGTACAGGAGGCAGTCACAAACTGTCATGTACCTAGGGGAGCTGGGAAGACAGCGATTCTGGATATCATGATTTATCTTGGAGAGAGAACCTCGGAATAGGCAAGTGAGATAGCCCCGCGGACTAAGCACTTGCTTAGTCAAGCACGGGGACCAGGGGTTGATCCCTAGCACCCCAAGTCATGCTGGCTCCACTCCTGTGTGCTCAGCCAGCCACTGAGACTGGAGATGGTGGTGTACACCTGTAATCCCAGCACTGGGGAGGCTGAAACAGGGCATCACTAGCAGTCTGAGCTGCACAGGAAGGCCCTGTAAAGAATACATAAAAGAAAAAAGTAGTATAGAGGCCAGACTAAATGGCCCAAGATACACGTAAATTTGAAAGCAGCTTGATTTTATTATTTCTCTTTAAAATATGATAGAAACACTTCTAATTTTATTGACTGATTTTCAATAAAACATGAAAAGATCACTGTCGTGATTTGAGTAAAGGCTCTGGGCATTTATAGATGATGATCTTGGCCTTGTTTTGACATGTCTACATCTTCATGGTGAGTATAATTTGTAATAAAAAGCAGAAAGCTTGATAGTCTACCTCTCTAAATGAAGATGTAAGCTTTCCTTGTGACCAGCAAGCTAGAGGTTGACTGTTGCAAGCATTTCCGTGGCTGTAAGGAGTATCTTCTCTTTCATGTCTGCATATTTTCATTTATTTTCTTTCCTATCTAGATAGATGCCACCTAATACTGGTATCTTTCCCTGGCTGCCTCTTTACTCACCTAAATGTCTTCCTTCTAACTTATCCATGTGTTGAAAACCTATCATTTTAGCCCTTTTATGGCCAATATTGTCTTCCTAAAATTATCACGACAACCTCAATTGCTGAATGATTTTAGTCCTCTGGTTTCTCTTCAGGTCATATAAATTGTTTGCCTTTTTGAAATTATTGAATGATTTTGATATAGATAGCTTAAATTTATTTGATTTACTGGTTATTAATTACTCATCCATCAGGTATCAACCTATATGTTAGTGAAAGCCAGAAACTTTACTGTTAAAGTTCTAAATTCACACCAGTCTCCAAATGGAATATTCATGATTCATTGACACACACTGATTTATGCTTTCGCCTTTCACAGGTTTCAACTGTTTGTTTGTATGGAATATTTGTTTCCCTTGTGTCGTAACCACCCTGCTCAAAATGTAAAAGAATGATTTATAAGAGTTTTACAGGAAAAAATACAGCCTTTCCTGTGTTGAAGAATAAACTCCTTGCCACGGGAGTGCCATCTGTCACGTTTGTGTCACCCCAGTGGAGCAGAGAGCACAACACACAGATGAGCTTGGGAAATTAATAGGAAAGGGAATGACCACATATTTCATTCAAGGCCCATATTTTCCCTTAAGACCCAGGGAGCAGGTGGTGGTGAGATTCTGTGATTCATTAGTCCGTGCTTATTAGATGTCAGCAAGGCCTCTGCACAGAGGCACGGATGGAAAGACGTGAAGAAGGTATAACTGGAGCTGAGGGAAGCCGAAACCTGTCATCTTGGCACTCTGGGAGGCTGAGGCAGGAAGACTACAAATTTGAGCTCAGCCTGGCATTATTATATATATATATATATATATATATATATATATATATATATATATATATATAATCAAAAGGACTGGGGATGTAGTCCAGTGAGAAGGCTCTAGGTGATTCAGTCCTCAACACTGCCTAAAGAAAAATGAAATATTAAAATCATCACTTTCTCTTTGGGAAGGACTGGTTTCAAAACCCCATGAATACTAAATCCTGAGGATGCTCAGATCCTTCTACACCGTGGTACACCACCTGCATATTACCCATTTGCATGCTCCTGGACACATCAAATCATCACTGGATTACTCGTAATACTAAATAAGACATAGTTGCTGTCAAAACAGTTATTATAGAGCATCGTGTAAGAAGTTAGGACAAAACAGAAATGTCTGTACAAAGTCATTGCAAGTGTGATCCTTACAAAAAATACTCTGCATCCATCTTCAGTTGCATCCACAGAGGCAGAGTGCAAATACAGAAGGTTGCCCGCGTCTGCCTCCTCCCCGGCCTGAGGCTGGCAATGTGCCTTACTCTTCCCATTAGAGTAAGCCCAAAATTTACATGTGTGCTTCCAAAGCAAAGCTTTCAGAGCCCTTGTGCGGTCTACCACATCCTTGTTCTCTCCTCTTGCAGCAAGTGCTGGCCTGTCTGCATGGGGAAACATAAAGCAGAGTATTTGACCACCTGAGACAGACACAGTCTAAGGGAGGGGTGAGCGAGCCATGAGGATCCCTAGTCATTTCTTTCTTTTTTGTCTTTTTTGAGACAGGGTCTTGTTATGCAGTTGAGGCTGGCCTTGAGCTCACTTTTGTAGCCCGGGCTGGTCTCGAACTCGCACCGATCCTCCTGCCTCAGCCTCCCAAGTGCTGGGATTACAGGCGTGCACCACCACGCCCAGCCCTAGTCATTTCTTGACTACATTGCAACACCACCTACGCTGAGGGAAAGCACACTTTTCTACGAGCGTTTGGCAGGGGCAGGGGCACTTTTGCACAGGTAAGGTCAAGCATGACAGTTCACAGGCAAATATTCACCTACCTTAGTTACACTGTTCTAGCACTGCACGTTCCATACAATGAAATTCTCATTCAAATACACACAAAAACTATTTCCAGTTTGGCTCCTAAGTCTCTCTTTCATGGTCAGCCTTTCTTCATCTTAGAGCCGGACCTTGCTGAGCATGAGTACGAACCCAGTAATCACTTGGCTGCTGTTGTGAAAGCCAATTTCCCTAACAGCGCTCACAGCAAAGGCTCTGGATTGATAACAGAGAGGTGCGAGACGGTGGTGGCAGCCTGCAGCTGGCTGAATGTCCAACCCTTTGGTCCCTGTGACTCTACCATGCTTCAGTCCTTTCTTCAAATGAGTTCTCCAAATAGACTTTTACCCCCTAGAAAGTCCACGAACAAAAGCAGACTGATGTTTATCAGTCTGCTCAATTTTCTCCCAGAAGTCA
This sequence comes from Myocastor coypus, assembly GCA_004027025.1. Taxonomy (NCBI): domain Eukaryota; kingdom Metazoa; phylum Chordata; class Mammalia; order Rodentia; family Myocastoridae; genus Myocastor; species Myocastor coypus. The sequence goes on from PVJA010038553.1 coordinate 10,118, forward strand.
ATTTCCACATCGGTAATAGGGAGCACGCCCTCAAGTATGCACTGTCTAATTGTGTTAAAGAGTTATCCATAATACACAAGCAGAATGGAGAGAGATGTCACACACCGTTGTGCATATTAGTGCCTTCGTAGTTTCCTAGGTGCACTTTCTTTCCTTTTTTGATGTAGTTTTTCCTTTGAAATGCCTGCCATTCCTTCCAGGCTTAACCTTGCGCCTTGCCAAGTGTCCAGTGAGACAGGGCTCTGTCTTTGCAGCAGCCTCTGTGTGGGGAGTCTCCCGGTCCTGTTAGTCTCAGGAAACTTCATCTGTTTGCTGCCACCTACTTGTCAGCTCCGGAGGAAACAGGATTGGTGTCACCATGAGAGACAGAGGAGCTGTGCAGTTAAGTCAGAGGATTCCAGCCTCACAGGGCCCGGGTTCCACATCTGAGCCCGGCAGTGTGTCTTTTCCCCTCAGTTTGCACTTCTGTAAATTAGGGTTATCAGAGTTTCGTAGTGATGTTGGAAAAGGGTACTTTTAAATGACACCACTATTTTACTCAGCATAGTTTTGGGTAGTGGCTATGAAACAGGTTTTGGTAAATGAAAGAAGGGATGGTGGGGTCACGGCAGTGAGCAACACGGCCTCCTCTCTCCTCTAACATAGTCCATGTAACGTTCCAGCCGTCCGACTGCGGCAGAGCATCCACTGACAATATCTCCAAGCAGCCTTGGGAGATGTGGTAAGATGCTCTGGAGAATTTGATTTTTTGGGGTTTTTTGTTTGTTTGTTTTTTACCATTTGTGCTTTTGAATAATTGGAAGTAGAAATTTTTCATCAATTCTTGTAAACAACAACAGCAATGCACAATACTACCGTTTCTTAAACTCTAGTCCAGGTTAAGTATCAAGTAGGTCAGGCCTTCGGCCTCCAGCACAAACCCCAAATTAAAATAAAACAATCCTCAGTGAAGCTTCTGTTCTCCCACACGTGCATTCCTGACATCTGGAAGGACCCAAAGCAAACTCTCCTGATATATTTGGAAAAGGACAAAAACTAGTGCGGAACAGCATTTGACCTCTGTCTTGTATTAATGTGGATTTTAAGCTCTCCTGCACGAACTTCCGAAAGCGACATATCTCCCTGTGAGATCAGTGACAGGGGGACAGCTGGTCAGCCTCAGAGAGAACTTGGCCCCATAAGGACGGCAAGGCTGTCCTGTTAGAAAAGCCAGGATGAGGGGCTCCTCCCCAGCTGGTGCCTTTGTAGGGCCTTTCTCATCAAGCGATATGACATAACCAAGGTCACAGAGTCACCGATCCATTGGGACTTGGTAACAATACAGCGATGCCCTGTTAGCCTCACGATTTCAGAAATTCATGAATATTAAAGAAATGCATGTGACTCCCCCTAGGAAAGTATTGATTAAACTTCTGTAACCAAGTGTCAGCATATTAGGAGTTAATAAAGTGAGCTAAATTGATAGGCAGCATTGATTTCTAACTCGGGCGGCAGCATGAGACCTTGCACAGCTAAAGAAATCAGAAGCAGTGAAAACACCCTGCGACCTGTATTAGCTCTGAAGTGAGGGTTTTCTTTGGTTTCCTAGCTTCCAGGAGATTCCTTAATATTTACTCGTGTGCACAGATATTAAGCATTTGTTGACATCATCTTAAAGGATATATGACACAGGCCAAGTTAAGGGAAACTTCCAAGGTCCCCATCTAAGTCACAAGAGAAACCCTAGCACCTTGGACCTTGGCCATTCGGAATCATTTGGAATAGAGAAAAATATTTCTTTCCTAGCCCTAGCTTATTTCTGTGAAGACTTTCTTAAAACTCCCAGGCCTTACTGGTCTCACCACTCTGGAATCTACGTGTGTGCAGTCGGCATTTCACTATTTCCTGTATTTTGGTATTGTTTTCTTTTTAAATATTTCCTCTTGCATAGATCTCAAATTAGTAGGCAACCCCCACCTGCCTCATTATCCCGGTATACCATGACCCCCAGAAGACCACAGTCTCGTGTGCCAGGTGGAGCTCCATGACACAAATTAATAAGTGTATTCCCTAAGCATGAGACTGTTACACCAGCTGCCACAGGATACTGAGGACAGCGGCACTAAATCAGTCCCAGAGATCCATCTTCCTTTCACCATTGATACATTTCCTAGCTTCCCTTATAGACTAACACCAGCTAGGTAGCTGAACCACAAAGCTTTTATTTGTTCACAACGCTGGTGAATAGGAATCCAAATTCAAGGTGCTGGCAGGGCCACTCTGCCTCTGAAATCTCCAGCAGAATTCTTCCGGGCCTCTCTCTGCATTCAGGTGGCGGTTGTCCCTCCTGGGCGTTCCTTGGTTTCCACTTTGGAATTTTATTCCCATCCCTGTGGCCATGTGGCACTCTGCCCTCCTAGTGTTACTGTCTTCTGCACTGCTTTGAAGGACACTGGTCCTATTAGGTTCAGGACCATTCAGACGGCCTCTTCTTAACTTCTTCACCTCTGCAAAGAATCTGTTCACATACAAGGTCATATTCGTAGTAACCAGGGATTAGGACTTTAACGTGTGTTTGGGGGAACATAATTCAACCCATCCATCCAGTATCTGCTGTTCTGTTTCCATTTCTCCCCAGATCTTCCCAAGGCCTTCTCCAGTGGCCTCCCTTCTTCTGCTTATATCTGCTCCCACACCTTCGGTGTTGTACCTATAAGGAAATGCAAATCCATCAGCTGTTTCTTCAACTTGTTTGCCTCTCATAGGGAAGAGGAACTAGATTACCACAGCACAATTTACTCCACCAGCAGGGCTAGAAATGTAGGATGGGATGAAGTAAAGGAGGTAGTGGAGAAGAGAAGAGTTTTGACACCTGGCTTCACGGTCATTGCCATGGTCACAAAAAGCCACTAATAATACATCTTTCAATGAGAGAGATTTTTCCCCTTGAATGGCCATCATCAAGAAATGACATAAAAACAAATGCTGGAGAGACAGAAGAGAGAAAGGAACTCTTCTACACAGTTGAGAATGTGAGCTAGTACATCATTATGGAAATCAGTGTGAATATTCCTCAGTAAACTAAAAGCAGGAGTTCCATTTGAACTAACTACTCCTCCTGAAACACGCATGCTCATTGTGTAGCAGTGTAATTTATAATCGCTAAATCTTGGAAACAGCTAACATGCCTATGAACAGGTGAATGGACAAGAAGACAATGGCGTACTACCTTACCATAAAGAAGGATAAGCACAAGACAGCTAAAACAACTGGAGTATGAATTTCTATTGGTTTATTGAAAGGAACAGTTAATGCTTGATTTCTTTAAAATTGTTTGACCGGTTTTGTTTGTTTATAGCTGGTAATCTGAACAACTACTTTGAGGGTAACAAGATAGCTACAGTTGTTGACTTCCTGTCATCTTGTTTTGAAACTCTGAATCATTTTTTAATGCTTTTAAATGTTTATTCTCTTTAAAATAAAAAAAGAAGAAACTTGAGGCATTTGTAGGAAAATGGATGCATTTAGAGATTATAATATTAAATAAAATAAATCAGACATGCAAGTTTAAGTATCACAGTTTCCTTTACATGAGAAACCCAAAATATAAGAAAAGGCAGACGAAGGGATGGATATCAGGAAGGAAGGAGGGAGATCTTTTCCCAAGAGAAACAGGAAAAAGAGAGGCAGAGGGAGGCAGGGGAAGGAAGCGGGAGAGTGTTTACAAAGAATCAAAGAAAAAAATGAAAGTAAAGCATTTTCAAATGGGAAGAGGATTAAGAGTTGGAGGAAGCAGAGAAAGAGGTAAGAAGAAAGAGACAAAAAATTAAGACTTGCTGTGTACAAATTCCCCATGATAGATGTAATCATTATGTACTGCAAACATACACAAGGAAGAATGTTACCAGCAAAAGCACAAAGATTTTCTTTCTTCCAAGCCTGTGATAGAGTGATATTATTTCATGTTAAGGGAGTGCCAAATGATGCTATCTTTAGATTCGTCTGAACTGTGTTGATTCCAGTGGGTTTCTCTGATGTCCCGAGAGTTGGGTTTGGTTTGTAGTTTCTCCAGTTTCAAAAACATTCAGACAGCTGGAGATGGTCAATGAGTGTTTGACTTTGATATTCAGCAGGCATTTTCATGGTTGCCATTCTTATATCAAATGCCCAGCAAAGTATTTTGTTAACAAAATACATTTTAAACCTAGAGTTCATCAAACTCTATTCCTATCTCTAACTGATACTTACCTGAACTCGATGTCTATTAAAGTTTAATGTCAAAGGATACTTACGGATTAATAACTCACTACATAGTTGCTTGAGTGGGAGTAAATTGAAAGAAATAAAATGATTAAGCAAAAGAAATACCATGTTTTAAAAGCATCTAGTGAGCCTTATTTGCTTTCAATGAACGAACTCACTTAAGCTCAGTACATAAGCCTACATGTAATTCTTCCCAATTTATGGGTAAAGAAATTAAGTCACATTTAAACTATAAATTGAAGAACTATAAATTCAAGATTTCAATTTTTTGGGAACTCATTCTTTCTTTCCTTTTTTTTTTTTTTTTTTTTTTTTTTCCTGTGGCCAGCTCAGCCCACTCTGGGATGGTGCTGGGGATTGAACCACTGTCCCTGTGCCGTGGCTAAGCTTGCCTAAGCAGGTGCTTTACATCGCTAAGCTATAGCTCCAGCCCATACTTTCTATTTTACGATAAAACCTTTTTATTAGTAAAATAAGGCATTCCTACTGATAAGCACTATGTGATGTAGAAATGTAAAGTTAAAAGAAAAAAATGTAAATGTAAAGTTCAAAGTGTAACAATCTCTTTAAAGGGAAAACATTTACCCAGATGCTGTTAAGAGTTTATTGGAGTAAAGAGCTAGTTGGCCAACACTCAGAGCCAGAAGGTGCATAGGAAGTTTCGCTCTGACACATGGTCGGTACTTACAGATGGAACATCGAAATAAAGAAGCAAAATGGCTTGACTGGTTACAGCAAGGGGTTCGCTTTATGTGAACAGGGTGTGATCACCTGGCTGCTGCCATTGGCTGAAGCTTGGCGGCTTGTGACATTTGGATGTTTTTATATTCCCATGTTAGGTTTCCAGTTTGTTTACATATTCAAACAAGTATACTTCTCAGGTAGGAGCTCTATGTGTGGGTCTAAGCTCAGGTCAAATTTAATTTTAATGTCATAATGCCACACCTTTTACTTTCTAGTACGAACTGCTCATTTGTGCCTAGTCAAAGTAACACTGTGTATAAAATCTCTATATTCTTTTTTGTTTCATATAATTGAACATTTCAATGACAAGTAAATGGGGGCTGGGGAGATAGCCCAGTAGAATAAGTGCTTGCCTGGCAAGCACAAGGGCCTGAGTTTATTCCCTGGTTCTACAAAAGAGAGAGAGAGAGAGAGAGAGAGAGAGAGAGAGAGAGAGAGAGAGAGAGAGAAAGAGAGAGAGAGAGAAAGAGAGAGAGAGAAACAAAGAAAAGAAAGAAAAAGAAAAAGAAAAAAAACTGTGTGGTCAATGACAAGTAAGTGAAATCATTTATAAATATGTTAAAGATTATATATAATTATAGTTACATTAGTTAATTTGAGTCCATGTCTCTCCAGGTCACTAAGTCACCCAGGTGCAGCTAGAAACTGTATTCCTCTTGCCTCAGCCTCCTACAGTGCTGATATGATAAGCTGGTGCCACCACACTTGGAAAATCATGGACATCATTAGCCAACTCCTCTCACTAGGGACTTAAATTATTGCCATAATTTTGGTACTATGAATGTTACAGTTCGGATCCAGAATGTGCCCCCAGATTCCTGTGGGTTTGGGAGGAGCTGCAACATGGGGATTCTGTGCTCAGCTGTGGACCCACCAGTATGGACTTCAGTAGCTGGATGTGCTTCTAGCAGGTTCCGACCTTCGGGAGGGAGGTCTCCGGGCACACGCACCCTTCTCTCTGCTTCCTGGCTGTGGTGAGTGGAATACCTTGCCATCCCCCAGGCCTCTCTGCCATGTGGTTCCTGCCTTGGAGCCAGCGAGGCATGAACCAACTGGGGGACTACAACAAACCTATCCCTTCAATCCTGATGTTGAATATCTTAGCCTAGTGAGGAAGTGACTAAGGTCATAATGCTTAAAATTTTTCACCATAGAAAATACACTCATTACAGACATGTTTAAAGAAAAATTATAAGAGGTGGCTGAAGATTCTTGTACACCCAACTTTTAGATAACACTAATTGTTATCTAAGCTAAGATACTTAATCATGCATTATAAACAAGATTCAGAATTTCATGTCAACTGACAAACGGACACTAGCTCTTGGCAATGTCTTCTTTAAGATTTATTTCATTGCTTTCTTGTTCACTTATTAATTGCTTATCAACATCAAGGCAGAGCCAAGCACACTGAGAAGCCTCGAGTGTTTCTCTAAATCCCTTATGTGCCTCTCTACCCTGTTCTATAGCCCTGCATGACTGTACCACGCTGCATCTTCTTTGCTCTGAAAAGAAAACTCCAGATACTTTCCAAACTCCAGCTTATTTCTGTGAGAGATTTTATTTTTCTTACAACAGAAAGTTTTATGAGCAGTGTAAATATCTTATAGCAGTTTATCTGATTATTTTACTAAAATGAAAAGAATATACAAAAATGAATTCCAATCAATGGGAAATAAAAAATGGAAAAGATCAGATATAGCCAAAGTAGCAACATTCTGTCCTTATTCTGATCCTTCCCATGTTCCAGTTTCTTGTGTTTAATAAGAAAGGAAAAAATTAAAACACATGTGTGAAATGATGAAAATGCATTACAAAAGATAGGATGTAAAAACTGTAGTGCAACTGGAGATGCTTCACAATATGATTAAATTAATAGAAACTTCCTCTTGTAACTGTTTGTCAACTTGTGGTCTGTGGCCTGCCTGCATGATAGAAAAATGACATGCTTTTCATTAGGTAACCTTCTCTGCCTCAGAGATAACAGTTGGAAACAGTAATGACATTGAAGCAAATTCTTCAAGAGAACTTTAGCTATTTTGAAATTTAAGAGCAACTGCCCTTAATACTGATTTTCCTACTGGTCAGCCTTTGTGTGTTTGGCAACTATGTGGGTTTTTAAAACTGTATGATGGGGCTGGAGCGATAGCTCAGCAGTTGAAGTGCCTGCCTGGCAAGCACAAGGACTGGGACTCGAGCCCAGCACCACATTCCATGCTGGTCCTGGAATACTGGGCACACCAGGCGTGGTGGCACATGCCTGTAATCCCAGCGCTGGGGAGGCTGAGACTGAAGGATCACTATGAGTCCAAGCAGCACAGCAGGACCCTGTATCAAATAAATAAATAAACAAATAAATGATTTTTTAAAAAGTTTTTCTAAGGTGTGATAACATCCAAGAAAGGGTCTGGTACAAAATGCTGTTAAAGAGTAGGCCTGTACACATCCAGAGGGCAAACATTTCCATACGTTGCCATTCCATAACATAGGAGATGATGTTTTTCAGAAGTGCCCTTCATTGTATGGCAGCTTCCTGTGCCCAGGTTGGGCTTCTTGTTTATCTGTTTTTCCTGTTTTAAATGAGAATGACTTGACAATTAACAGAGTGTTTATTTAAAAAGAGAGTTCTGGTATGTCCTACCATTTGAGGTGTTATAGTTGCCGTTTGCTCCCTGGGGAGGAGTGGGGTGAGAGACCCTGAGGGCCAGATGCACACACGGTCCAAGGGGAGACCTAGCTTGATGCCCCAAGTTAGATGGTGCTACCATCGGCACTGCTGATGCCTTTTCTCCAACTTCGCTGGAACTATCTGTGCTTGTTCTATGAACTGCTTATTTGTATATGTTCTACTTCTTTAACTTTTAAGATCTCAGTATTTCTGGTAAGTCTAATTCCATAGCTCTGTTACATTGGTCATAAAATACTTTCTCAGTATACTGCTTTCCCATAACTTTACCAATGCTATCTTAGAACTATAGCATTCGTGCTTTAAAATACATGTTGTCAATATATTGACAATTTTCTTTGTTTCTTTTATCACTTTACAATTTCAAATCTTTTTCCACTTACAGATGAGGTGATTTTTACTGAATTTTCTCCTATCAAGAATAATAAAAATTGTAAGCTGAGTGTGGTGGTAAACACCCATAATACCAGCACTTAGGAAGCTGAGGCAGGAGGATCACTGTGAGTTCAAGGTCAGGCTAAGCTACAGAGTGAATTCAAGATCAGCCTGAACTTCATAGCAAGACTCTGTTTCAAAAAAACAAAGCAAAGACAAAACATTAAAAACTATAAAATTTAGCACTCAAACTTTAAAAAAGCAATTTATTAATGCAAAGCAAATTTTACATGGCATTGAGTACACATTGACTAAATTTAATTTAGATGAGATGGGTTTTATTATATAGTAAAGGGAATGGTGAATAGTAGATAATATTTCACTGCTGATTCAAGTTAGATTTGCATATTTAGATTTTATGTATAGCTTTCTCTATATGCATGCATACATACATACATAATCATATCATGCATACATGATTCTGTGGTTTAATCAGCTCTCAACTAACAAAAACCTAGTCCTGATCTTACTGCCTACAGTGGCTTTGACATTAATAAATAATTTTATTTTCTTCCTGTTTTAATGGTAATAACTCATTATCATTATATGGTGTTTTCCCATTTAGTGTAAAATAGGTTGCTGGTTCAATATACATAGTACTTGTCAATTACAAAACTGTTTCCATAGATTAAAATAACAGTTTGAAAATTTATTCAGTGTGATCTCTTGCTCATACTCATCATACACAGTTTAACAATAGAATAAAAAAGAAAGAACTGATTCAGGGCTCAGCTTCTGAGTCTCAAATTAGACTTTCACTTGTCTTCCAAGTGAAGACATTTCTGATTAGAAAAGAAGGCACCAATAGTAATTATGATGGGCTGATCACGGTGGTGCACACCTATAATTCCAACACTCAGGAGACTGAGGTAGGAGGGTCCCCTTGAATTCAAGGTCGCTCTGGAGTCTATAGAGAGTTCAAGACTAGCCTGGATTACATTGCAAGACCCTGTTTCAAGAAACAAAAATACAGAAAACCAAAGCAAAGCAAAGCAAAGCAAAATATGCCATGACAGTGACATGGCTTGTCTCCAGATAACCTGAGAGGCTTACAGTTTTGCTAGCCATGAACAACAAAGTTGCGACAACACATGAAAATGTTAGAGAATATGTTTTTCCACTGAAGGGGAGAAAACTGTTTTCCAAGCAGGCAAGAGGCAGGCTTCCTCTGAAGGAAAGCAGCAGAGCTAGGAACCCTTCAGTAGCCTTCAGCGCAGGTCTGAGGCAGATGCCTCGGCTCCCTTTCCAGGCTAAATGGCCTGAGGACTGAGGGAGTGGGGCCTCATCCGGATGAAAGCAGGGGCATGCAGCAGCATCTTATCCTCTCAGTGGCAGCTCGCATGGCTGTAGGCACAGGAGGCTTCACAGGTTGCCTGGGCTCTGCCCAACCTTGGGTGATACAACAGGCACAAGAGTGAGGGCTGTACATGGAAAGCAAAGTACTTCATTAGAGACCCAGAGGATAAGGCAGCAAATGGCAG
>PVJA010038554.1:0-19697 GCA_004027025.1 Myocastor coypus
CACTGGGGTCAGCCAAAGTTTGTGCCTCAGGGAGTGTAAAGTGGAAAACGAAGGCCTTATGGAAGTAGCAGAAAAGCGGCCTCAGCTCTATCCAGCTCCTGCTATCAGCCATGCATGACCACATGCAGGGCTCCAGGATATGGTGTATCCAGCAGGATTTTGCTGTGACTTTTCCACATAGGTCAGCAGACAGAGGTGCCTAATTAGGGTCAGGTCCTGAAATGAGGAGGTTCTTTCAGGCCTTACCATGGGTACTTTAATGGCTGAGGATGTCCTTAAGCTTAAAAATATATGGACCCCAGTTCTTCCTTGTTCTTTTTTAGAGTCTTCATCATTGTTAATCTTTTTTTATTTAGTTGGTACAGGGTGATGCTACAAAGTTCAGACTTCAGTGATCCTCTTGTTATTCTCAGATCCCACTGATCCTCAGCCTCCCCAGTGCTGGGATTACAGGCATGCACCACCATACCTGGTTTTAGGGCCAGCATGGTGTGACTGGTATCTATTGAGTTCAGCCCATACCTATCAGATCAAAATTTTCACCTTTCTGAGAATATCCTGTAACTCCATTCAAAAGTAAAAAGGTACCATATCTACTCACCTTTCCCAAGTCCTCCCACTGACACCACCTTGCCCTGGTCCATATGGGAGACAGCAAGCAAAGTTAGCTGGATGTTAGTTACATCACTTTTGTCCAGGAACAGTGTCTCAAAGAGGTGAGATCCTTGCTATGAAGCAGTAGCAGTCTGAGGCAGTAAAAGTTGTAGCCACACGTGGCCAATAAGGGAATCCCCGGTTATGTCCATATTCAAGTTAAGGACTTTGATGAGGACTGATGGTAAAGAAGGCAAAGAAGGATTCTGCGGAGTCTTTACTGTTTCTTTTTCTCATCTCTGGGACGTTGTAGCTTGGGATCACCAAATGGAATGAGTTCCCACCTTGCCATAGGCTCTGCTGGGAGCCAAGGCCCGGAAGTTTTTCAGGGTAGTGAGGGCTTGGCTGGCAAATGAGGCTCCCCATAAGCAGAACATCAGAAAGGCCTTGCTAAGAGTAAAGAACACCCTGAGTGAGAACTGAGTGAATCTCCCAGTAACAGACCGTAACCATAGGTGGCTGAACTTATTTCCATTTTCCTTTTGTGTGAAATGTCCTAGGGTGGTAAAAGCCTTGCTGCTAGTGTGTGACATCAGCAGAAGGAGGAGTTCCAGGATCTTTTAAGGGTCAGGGTAAAGTAAAGACATTGACTAGAGCTAATGGTCCCCCATTACAGTGCAGAAGAGGTGCCCCACAGAAACAGCCCTGGCAAGATCTTGGCAGGAGATCTGGCCTGCTTTCTCTGCTTCCATGTGGTGAATGGGGGTGTCTCTGGGGAGTGAGGTCTTCATCTCGGGAGGCACTATCAGGTCAGGTAAGGATGGCCCCTGTCCTGCTAGGAATAAAGATTAATAGATTATTCTTGTGTTGCTGGGATAAAATATCTGGAATCCATAATTTAAAAGATGAAAGTTTTACTTAAGTTCCATGGGCCGCTGAGTCCAAAGAAGAAATGGTGTGCAGTGAACCATGCAGGGAGAGAGCTGCTCATGTCCTGGCAGATGGGGGAACAGGGAAAGTAAAGGAAGGAGCGGGGGAGTGAGAAGAAACCCTTACTGGATCCGTTACTCCCATTTCTAACCAATGCCCACTCCTAACAGTGACTCAACCAAAAGCCTCTAAAATCTAATCACCTTTCAAAAGCACTGCTTGTGATCGCATGAGGCTTTGGTGTGTCGAGACTATCTCCACATAAACTTAATGATAGAGCAGATGGCACACAGCCTGGGATAGGAGTGGCTGCATGTTACATCTCTTCATTTTTGTTTTCACAGTCTCGGGGAAGTGAGAGCCTTGATCTGATAGTGTGACAACAGGTCAGAAGAGGGAGGAGTCATAATCTCCATTAAGTATAAAGGTAAGGACCTGCATGGGTAGGCAGGACATGTCACTCCAGAGAGAAGGGATCCTGCTGAGCCTGATTGTTTCCTGTCTCCAGCCCTGTGAGGACTCAGTCAAGGTAGACAAAATTGCTATGTCTTCAACTTCCCCAAATGTGAGGGAGATGGCTCTAAGAGGTAACATTATGTTCTGATGGGATAGTGTCATGTCACAGTATGTGGTACAACGTCTGAAAAGACTACAGATGAATAGTACAAGTGGGCCTGATGGACTTCCCAGTGCTGGACAGGACCCAGCCTTTGCAGTAGTTCTAGGAGGCCCAGGTAGGGATAGCCAGATGTTGTGCCTCACTTATTTCTCTTGTTCTTATGGGACTTGGTCTGAGGAGGACTGTTGGTGGGAGATCCACATTAGGTCAGCAGAGGAAGGAGCTGCAAATGATATAGGATTTAAGATAAGGACCCTGAGAGAAGACTAAGAGCATGAGTCCACTTTCTAGAACTGAAGGCACACTCACACCTTGCTGAAGCTGTCAGTCTTCACACCCTGGAGCATAGGGGCCAGAGTTGACATATACTTGCATCTGTCTTATTGGTATCAAGCAATTGAGGGCTTGTTCTCCAGGCAGCAACTGGAGGGGTCTCAGGTCCTGATAAGCATCAATGTGAATAACAAAGTGATTGTTATATAGAAGAAATGAGATCCTTGGAGTTTGGCCAGTTCTGCTTGTAACCTCAGAAGGCCCTGGACAAGTATGGTGCAGGAACGCCACCTCCTCTTGGTTTCCACAATATGAGACACTGTTCTGGGAATTGTCTTGTGCCAGACAAGGTCTAGAGTCCAAGGTGAACATGGAGGTGACACACCCTGGAACTGGGGATTTTGCAGTTTGGTTCAGCCTTTAGCTCTGAGGGGCCCTGTTCTGTGCTTGTAGTCTTTGGCTTAGGAGACCACCTCTGCTCCTCTTAAAAGAGGTACCAGTGTCTTAGTTATGTTCTAGCTGTTGAGATAGTACCTGACACTCAAAGTTAGAAGAAGCAAGGTGCACATTGGACCAGTTTGTAGAAGTTTCAGTCCATAGTCAGATGGTTCCAACGTAGGGCAGCACAGCAGAGGGATATCACAGAGGAGAAACATTGTATGGCTGGGAAAACAGAAAGCAGCAGGTAGCAAAGCAGCAAGAAGCAGCAGCTACCTCCTGCCATTTTTTTTTTGTCTTTTTGAGACAGGGTCTCGCTATGCAGTTCAGGCTGGCCTTGAGCTCACTTTGGTAGCCCAGGCTGGTCTCGAACTCATGCCAATCCTCCTGCCTCAGCCTCCCAAGTTCTGGGATTACAGGCATGCGCCACCATGCCCAGCGTCCTGCCATTTTTTCTGTCCCTCTATATGCTATCCAGGTTACAAGCCTATTGATTGGTGCCAACATCAGTGCATCTTTAGGGGAGCATGTAGGTACAAATTGTAACTGGGGTTGAGGACTTTGGTCTGGATCCCATGCTCTCATACAACAGAAAAGAAGATGCCCAGGCAGCATCAGTTGTGAAGGTGAGATGTACACTTTTGAGGCTCTTGATCCTCTTAGAGTATAGGACACCCTATATGGGTACTTAACCTATGATTACTCATCTCAGGCCAGGTGTTAGGCTGAACCCAGAAGACCTTTGCATTTCCTGCTACAGATTCATAGAGGAAAGGCTCACCAGAAAGACATTAGACCTGGGAGGCTATAGGACATGACTAAAAGAGAAGCCCAGTATGTGCACTTTTCTCAGAGCTATCATGGTAAGTCTTTCATTTGAAGCCATTTACATTATTCCTGTCTCCTTTAGGCCACTGGAATTCCATCACCCACGTTCCTGTTCAGTTTCTTCCTGCGGCCTCCAGGACAAGCCACCATGGATCGCTTTCCAAAGCCACATCATCTTGACTTTGATAAAGCCATTCAGGGCCCAGCTGTGGTCAAAAAGTTGAAGGATAGCCTGGGTTCCATAAGTGAGCATGAGGAGGACGGCTTCATTTCTTCTACTTCTTCACATGATCCCCCCTCTCCTGATCTTTCTATCTCCTCTTCTTCACCCTCCTCTCTTCTGATTGTGAGCAATCCAGAGGAGGATGACACTGCTATTGAGATGCCTAGTGCTCTCCAGAACCCCCAGGGTTCCTCTTTCTCCACTGCAAGTAGTATGTTAGATGTAGAGTCCATCAATGAAGCACTGGAGGAAATTTCAAGCAGCTCAGAGTCATCAGAAGACACTGATACCATCACTGATAATATGTTAGGAGGAAAGGTCACTGACCTAATGCATGCCCTGATCCTGAAGTATCAACTGAAGGAAACAATCACAAAAATGGAAATGCTCCAGGTTGTCACTGAAGAATATGAAAATTGGCTCTCCGTGATCTTGGAGAAAGCTTCTTCATTCTTGGTGATGTTTTTTGGTATCGATGTAATAGAAACAAATGCCAACAGCCACGTTTACATGCTTGTCAATTCACTGGGCCTCACTTATGAAGTGTCACCAAATCATAAGCACGGGGTGCCAGCAAATGGCTTCCTGATATTGATCCTGGGGGTAATAACCATAGCGGGAAACTCTGCCTCGGCTGAAGACATCTTGGGATTCCTGGAAATGATTGGAGTGTTTGAGGGGGAGGAGCACTTCATCTATGGCGAGCCTAAGGAGGTTATCAAAGATTTCGTGCAACAAAATTATCTGGAATATCGTCAGATTCCTAGCAGTGATCCCCCGTGCTACGAGTTCTTGTGGGGTCCACGAGCCAAGACCGAAACCACCAAGATGAAAGTTCTGCAGTTTATGGCTAAGGTCAAAGGAACTGACGCCAGTTTCTTCGGCGATTCTTATGAGGAGGCTTTGAGAGAAGAGGAAGAGAGAGCACAGGTTGCAGTGGGTACCACAGCTGGTGCCACTGCACAACGTTATTGAGTGGTTTTTCTTGAACCAGCTGAGGACTGATGCTGATTGCTTATTCTGTTTTTGTTTTGTTTTCGGAACTGGGGATCGAACTCAGCATCTTGCACTTGCCAGGCAGGCGCTTGTTCACCTGAGCTATCTCCCTGACCCTGGTTATTCTGTTTTTGAAGAGGAAGGACAGTCAAATTTCTCTTACAACGACTATTCATTTATTTGTAAGGACCAGCCAAATAGCTGAGCAGATTAAAGCATGTGCAGGAAAGGTCAGGTGCCGGGGGTTTGAGCCCCAGGCGTGCCGTGCCTGCCCCACCCCTGGGGAGCACTGAGACTCAAATTGAGACTGGGCATGGTGGTGCGGGCCTGTAATCCCAGCTCTTGGGAGGCTGTAAGCAGTCGGATCACTACAAGTCCGATCCAGTAGTGAGACCCTGAACACCGTGTACACCCTTCCCTAACGTAGAAAAAAGAATTTATTTGCAAAGGTTTTGCTTTTCCATTCTTCCTTTTTTCCTTGTGCGTGTTTGCAACACATAATAAATGCATTCATTGTAAGAGTTTGGTACATATGTGTATTTCATCTTACTCTCTTCTAATCCGTCTCTCTTCCCTTACATATGCCTATCTCCAGGTCCTCTTCCCACCTCCTCAAAGTTTATCTCCCTGTTTATTATAGTGTAGTCTGTATGTTGCTCCTAAATTGTTTATGTTTTTTCTTATAGAAGCTACACTGTATAATGTTCAGCGTTGGGTGTGATTTCACTTAACACTGTGATCTCAAGGGGCACCCATTTTCTTACAAATGACTCAAAAGTCTCTATTTTTATGACTGAATAGCAATACATTGTGCATAGATATATTTCCTCCATCCATTCATCTGTTGCTGCACATGCAGGCTCCTTCCACGATTTAGCTGTTGTGAGCTTTAATCATGTGTGCATACATGACAGACAGTAATGTGATACTGGGGAGGCATTTCGGTGGGCCAGATGGAACCTCTATTTGTAGTTTGCTGAGGATTTTTCTTACTGACTTCCGTAACAGTTGTGCAACTTCAGGAACATTTATTCTTTTTGTTTTCTGAGTTCATGATGATAGCCATTCTTTCTGGAATAAGGTGGTATCCACACAGTTTAATTTGCCTTTCTGATCACCAAATATGCTGAACAGATTTTTTTCATATATTTATTGGCCATTTGCACTTTTTCTTGGAGCCATCTGTTCATTTAAATAGGCTCCTTTTTTGATTGGATCTTTTATTTTGGGTGTTGATTGTGTTTTTGAAAATTTGATATATTCAAGATATTAGTCCTCTGGGGAGCAGCTGGCAATTTTCTCCATAGCGTGTGTTGTATTTTCAGTATGTTGGTTGTTTGCTGTGCAGAATTTTGTCTTTGAGGGCCTGGAAATAGCTCAGTAGAATAAGTTCCTGCCTGGCAAGTGCAAGGGCCTGAGGTCAATCACCGGTCCTGCAAAAAAAAAAAAAAAAAAAAAAAAGTTTGCATTTGATATAATCCCATTTGTTAGTTGGCGCAGCTATTTGTTGTGCAACTGGGGTTTTGTTCAGAAAGTCTTTGCCTATGACTTTTCTCTTAAGAATTACCCGTTTTTGTTCCAGCAGATTATTTCTGTTTTCATACATAGCTTTGATTCCCTTGCATTTGATTTACATACAGGGTCAGAAATGTGGATCTAGACTTACTATTCTGCATATTAGCGTTCCCAGAAGCATTTGTTAAATAAACCATCTTCTTTGACCCCTTTGCCAAACAACAGACAGCTGACAGTGTGTCACGTAAGTTCTGCATCCTTATTTCTACTCCATTAATCCACATATCTTTGTGTGTGTGTGCGCGTGCGTGTGCGTGCACCAGGACAATGATGTTTGCATCTTTGTAGCTTTGGAATACAATTTGAAATTCAAGATTGTGATGTCTCCTGATTTGCTTTTGTGGCTCAGGATAGCTTTCTCTAGTTTAGATGTCATCTGGTTCTATATAACATTTATATATTTTTGCTGTTCCTATGAAGAATATTTTTGATATTTTGCTTGGGATGACATTAATTCTGTTGCCATTTTTGTTATGATGACCATTTAGACAAAATCCTATGTGGAGAGTGTCAGATCAGGCAAGGAAGAACACAATATATGATTATTTTTTCCTATTCTATAGAGTGTGCTGGTTGCTTCATCTGGTTTTTTTTTCCCCTTTGCAAACTGTAAAATGGCATTTCTTTCTTTCTTTTTTTTTTTTTTTTTTGTCTTTTTGAGACAGGGTCTCGCTATGCAGTTCAGTCTGGCCTTGAGGTCACTTTCGTAGCCCAGGCTGGTCTCGAAATCACACCAATCCTCCTGCCTCAGCCTCCCGAGTGCTGGGATTACAGGCATGCGCCACCATGCCCGGCTGGCATTTCTTTTAAAAGATTTATTGCCCTTAGAAAATAACTTTATGGAGCTGGCCAGAAAACTCAAGAGGATTAAAGCATCTGCTTAGGCAGATGCAGGGACCATGATTCGATCCCCAGCATGCCATGCTCTGAGTGAAATTAAACTGTATTTAGTGGTAGAGGCTGGGGTCTTAGTGCCTTAAGCGAAAGGAAAAGCCTTGAATGGAAAACTGCTCTGAGAAATTCCTTTTGGATTGAGGCCAAACTTGGGAAATGTCAACTGGGGCAGCTGTGGAATGGGGCTCATGCTCCTGTCCTGCTGAGGATGAGTCCTGCTACAGATGAATTCAGTGTGTGAGCTCAGTGTTCTACATACAAGAACTACAAGGATTCCCTGGAAACATGATGGTACCCCTTGGAGATGATGCCTGAAACCACCAGGCTGGCATTGTTTTCCTGCCTTTATGGCGCCAAAAATCAATACGTTCCAATGAATTTAATACTTAAATATTGTTTTAGCTACTTTTCATGTTGGAACTAAATACTCGACATTCACAAGTTTATTTGAGCACAGGATCTGTACACGTTTCGGGCCACAGTCTTCTGGCTCCGATATTAACTCTAAGGTGCTACAGGAGAAACAGTCCATTGCCTTGTGGGCAGGAAGCATTAAAGCAGCAGTTTTATCCCATTCAGACTACAAGCCTTTCCGTGTTTCCACCCACATCCAGAGCAGGCCCACAATCCCAGTGTCATACAATTTGGATCTAGGAAGCTCTGAGGTCATGAGGCTTTTTTTTTTTTTTTTTTTTTTTTTTAGTAGGAGCATCTAGATACAAGCCATAACAGATGACATAACTGCAATTTGGGCAAATCAAATTAAGTTTAGGATTTGGTAGATGTGGGATCAAAAAATAATTTTGAAAAATATAATATAAAAACAAATTTGAAAAAAAAATTTGAACAGATAAGCTGTGAGGAAACAACGGAGCTGGTCTTTACTTATTTATATATTTTAAAATTTTAATTAATTTATTTATTTACTTATTTATTTATTCTGCCATACCAGGGATTGAACTCAGGACCTTGTACTTGCCATGCAGTCACTTATTCTGAGCTATCTCCCTGGCCCTTTATTTAATTCTTAACAACTTTGTGTTGTATCAGCTGTGAAACACTATCATATGCTCAGGTTGCAACATCCCACAAGAGTAAAATGTTAATGATTTTTATTTTGAAACCTGTGGGTTTGTCCAATTTGCTATTCTTTCTACGTTTTCTGATATCATAGGTAACAAGAAAAGCCTTAAGAGGACAAGATGGTAGGACCCAGGGTCAATATAATATTTAAAATAACTGCCACTCATTGAATATCCAGCACCTGCTACACACTGTGCCCGATATTATACTTACGATCCTGACATGTCAGCAGTCCTACGAGCTGAGGTTTCTCTAATCTGCTTCACTGAGAAATAGTCTAACGCTCACAGGTTACAAGCCTAGGACAACAGAGTCAGGGTCCACACTGGGCTCACTCCTCCCAGTCCAGTAAAGGCCATCTCTTTCTTAGTTCATTTCTCATTTCATGTGTCTCGCAGCAAAAATTATCTCATGTCGGAGTACTGAAAACAGAACGGAGAGGAAATGATAACAGAAAACTATATGAGGATTATATTGTATCATATTTTCTTGGTCTTATCCCTTAATACTTGCTCTAGTCCAGTTTAAGCAGTACTGTGCTGCCAGAGCACTTTCCTGCATTGCACGCCCTCTGCTTCCTCACTTGACCCTTCTATCCCATAAAGCAGCACAGTAGCCTCCTCTGAAGCCTGTGTCTCAGTTCCAGTGAAACAGTTCAGAATCATGTGCCTTTCCCTTGACACTGAGACATCTTCCTTCCTGTGAAAGTTCCATGATGATCCTCTCCCTCCTGAAATTTGTCTATTTTGTGATAAATGATGGTGTCTCTTACAAGCTTCCCATTGAAATGAACCCCTGGTGCAATAGGGTTAGGAGCTGTGTCCATCGGGAAATGAGTGAGTCACGAGAGTTCTATTCTCATGAATGAGATTAACACCGCTATAAGCATGGTTGGAAGGCAGTTTTCACTTACTCTTTCTTCTGCCCTGTGATGATACGTTCTACTCTGGAAGGTGTAACCATAGCATTCCACATTAGAGGCAGAGAACAGCTCTTCGGTGACACTATAACCCTATGGATTTATAAATTATCCAGCATGTGATATTATTTTGTAGAAACACAAGTGAACCAAAGTATCTCCAGATAACAATGGCCTCTTAAAAGTCCAATTTGAGCAGTATTTGAAGCAACCTGTAGTGGGTTGAATGGTAAGCACTGGAAACATACATAGTTATGTGTCTTAATTTCCACTAGCTGGAAAGCACCTTTATTAGAAAACAGAGGCTTTTTATACATAATTACATTAAATATCTTGAGAAGAGATCACCTTTTGATGATATGAGCTTTTATTATAACAATATTATTACTATACATTTTATTAGTATATATTTACAGTGTGTAAAGTTTATATTCCTTAAGTGGAATTGGTACATATGCAAAACACATCTCAATTCCTTCCTTCATTCCATTTCTTTTCTTTTTCCCCCTATCCCTCCATCTCTTAATCTCTTTTCCCTCTTGAGAAAGAGATATCTCCCAACTTCCTATTACCTATCTTTAATTTTGCTTGGATTTAGGGTGCATGTCAAATCTGACAGTTGGTGTAAATGAAAAAAAAAAAAAAAAAGAAAGGACAAGAATCACTGACATGGGTGCAAAAAATGGTGTGTGAAGGATGGGAGCAGAGAATGGAGTCATACCTCTACAAAAAGAGGGCTGTCACTAATTACAGAAACTTCTAGAAGCTAGCAATAGCACAGAACAGACTGTTCCAAAGTGTTCATAAAGAAACATACCACTGGAATGCTGAATTTGTACTTCTGGCCCCTAATACTACTGAAAGTTCGAGGTTTGCTCTGTATCACTTATCATTTATTTGAGGTGATTAATACTCAGCTTTTATTTTAGGTTTTAGGGTCAGTCAACTATTTTGTTTACAGAAGGTTTTGCATTCTTGTTGCAAATAATGCTAAAAGTATAGATCAGTATTTAATTTAC
The DNA here is from genome assembly GCA_004027025.1 of Myocastor coypus. NCBI lineage: Eukaryota > Metazoa > Chordata > Mammalia > Rodentia > Myocastoridae > Myocastor > Myocastor coypus. Next base: position 10,392 of record PVJA010038554.1, read on the forward strand.
AGTTTCTCTAAATGTAAGTACTGGTATGCCTCATTTTAAAGGACTTTCTAGGTTATCTCAGAAATTTATATACCCATTAAAAAGCTATTTTGGTTCTTTAAACATACTTAACCACAAGGTGAATATTGGTCTTCCACTTTATTTTTTAAAGCTATTTAGGGCTAGGTCTACAAAGTGTACCAGGTCTCACTACATAGATTGGACTCATAGTGATTCTCCTGTTTTCAGCCTCCCTAGGGCTGGGATTATAGGTGAGTGCCACAATGCTCAGTCTCAATCATCATCTCAGTGCCCCCCTGGGGGCGGAGCTGGGATGGTTTGCTGGGGATCAAGCCCCAGTCGCTACATTCTACCTAAGCAAGTGCTTTAGTCAGTTGAACAATCTGGCTGGCCCTCACTTTTTTTTTTAAGACAGGCTGTTGCTATGCAGTGCAAGCCAGCCTTGAATTTACTATGTAGCTCAGACTGACCCCTCATTTTCACAGTAGTTCTCTTGCCTCAGCCTCCTCAGTACTGGGATTACAGGCACGGAGCATCATGCATGGTTTCACATTTCATTTTAAATGCTTCACTTACAATGAAAGATAGGTCTCTATTTCACTCCCTAGAGTTACATACGTGTCATAGTTAAGCAAGTAGGATGGTCAGATACACTTTGCTTTCTATTTGTTGCTAGCATTAATAGGAAATAAATCAATATATGCATTCCTGAAAAAAATCCCTCTTTTCTTATAAGAAAGATATATAAAGAGGGTAGTTGGTTAAAGTACAAGGGGCATGAATACCTTCTACTTTTATAGTTGGAAAACTTTTATTTATTTATTTATTTATTTATTTATTTATTTATTATCTTTTTGAGATAGGGTCTCGCTATGCAGTTCAGGCTGGCCTTGAGCTCATTTTTGTAGCACAGGTTGGTCTTGAACTCACACTGATCTTCCTGCCTCAGCCTCCTGAGTGCTGGGATTACAGGCGTGTGCCACAATGCCCGGCTAAACTTTGATTTTATAGATGCCATGCCAACATGTGTTTTAAAAATTCCGGTATATGAATATACTAGTCTTACATATTCTTTGATCAAATTTCAAATTGTAATAAAAAGTAAAGGTGAGTAATATATCAGTATTATTTTACTTCTGTTTCCCATTTTCTTATCATTTTTTTTTTTGTCTTTTTTTGACACAGGGTCTTGCTATGCGGTTCAGGCTGGCCTTCAGCTCACTTCTGTAGCCCAGGCTTGTCTTGAACTTGCACCAATACTCCTGCCTCAGTCTCCCAAGTGGTGGGGTTACAGGCATGTGCCACCATGCCCAGATTTCTTATCATGTTAAGCAGAAAATTAACTTAATTCCATGTCCATATAAAGCTATATTTTATGCCTTGATGTCCACAGCAAAAGGATTCCTTTGGGTATGATTTGAAAATCTAAAATATCAGCAGAATGCTCCGCATTTTCAAGAAAGAGAAGCAATAATTTGCCTGAATAATTAGGAGCCAGATCAGCGGATCAGACATGAAACCCTCATTTAATGAGTCTCAAAAGAAATTACCAGGGTCGCTGAGCATGGCCACATGGAAAACCAAGCCTGAAAACCTAAGACTTATTTTTACCTAGAGCTCTGAATCCAGTTCAGCTTAAGATTAGATGAATTCAGAAGGATGAAATCTGGGAAATCCTTTGTAGGAATAGTTATGGTAGAGGTTGCCTTATATGAATAGGCTTTATGAATCCCTGAATATGTGCAAATGTCATGTATACTCACACCAAACATATATACACATACATGCATTGATAAATATATTGCATAGATGGCACACGCCTGTAATCCCAGCACTCAGGAGACTGAGGCAGGAGGATCAGTGTGAGTTCGAGACCAACCTGTGCTACAAAAATGAGCTCAAGGCCAGCCTGATGGGTGCCTTTATGGTTGATGTTATACAAAGTCCTGTTATGTGAGTTTTCTATCTCATATCTCTAATATCAGGTCATTTTAAAGAGTCTACTATTGGCTTCCTTTGTCCAAAAGTGAGCTCATATAAAAGAATACCCAGACATTTGCTCTTTGTCTTAGTTACTTTTCTTGTTGCTGAGACAAAATCTCCAACACCCAAATTAAAAGCAGGAAAGCTAATGTTGGCTCACAGTTTGTAGAGGTTTCAGTATGTGCTCAGCTGGCTTGAAGGCAGGGTGGCATGCTAGAGGGGAATTGAAAAAGAGAAACATTTTCACAAAGAAATTCAGAAATCTACTGGCTGTGACTTCCAGATAGCTGACACTGACAAAAGTTCTACAAAACCCTGCACATGGTTTCAGGATAAATCCTGAGGGTATTCGACTCACCTTGGGAGACACAAAAGTTACATATTTTGTTATACAGGTCTTGCTTTACCTTGGCCTTAGCCAGCAGAAAAGTTTAACCATGAGGGATAAAAAGTAAAGACAGATTAACACGCAGAGCTCTAAACAGTCCAAGTCAACAGCTTCCGACATTGTCAGTTCTGCTGATAACCCACTACTATTATGGACTATTGGACTATGCATACAAGCACTTTCTCTTAGTTCAGTGAGAAGAAATATTTGTACCAATATTGTTTAGAAAAGTTATCATGTCTGGGGGTCAGAGAGATAACTCAAGGGCACAAGTGCCTGCCTGGCAAGTGCAAGGTCCTGAGTCTGGGTTCAATCCCCAATTCTGCAGAAGAAAGAAAGAAAGAAAGAAAGAAAGAAAGAAAGAAAGAAAGAAAGAAAGAAAGAAAGAAAGAAAGAAAGAAAGAAAAGAAAGAAAGAAAGAAAAGAAAAAAGTTAACATGTCTGTGTTTTATACTCTGAGCAATCACTATGATGATAACAATATGCATTGTATTAAATTTTTCTTTTGTCTTTTTGAGACATGTTGTCACTGTGAAGTTCAGGCTGGCCTGGAGCTCACTTTTGTAGCCCAGGCTGGTCTTGAGCTCACACTGATACTCCTGCCTCAGCCTCCCAACTGCTGGGATTACAGGCATGCACCACCACGCCTGGCTAAATGTGTTTCTTGTATGCAGCATATTGTTAGGTCTTGCTTCTTTTTCTTTTCTTTTTTTTTTTTTGTTTTGTTTTGTTTTTTGTTTTTTTGAAACTGGGTCTCGCTATGTGGTTCAGGCTGGCCTTGAACTCACATTTCTGGCCTGGGCTGATCCCAAACTTACGCTGATACTCCTGCCTCAGTCGCCCAAGTACTAAGGGTGTGTGCCACTCTTTTTCATTGTATTAATTGTTGTACTAATCCCATTAACGTGTTTTGAAATCATATCATTGTTATTTCTTTCTTATTAAAATTAATAAAATTTAAAAAATAAATAAAATCAATAATAGAATTTTAAAAAAGAAAGAAAGAAAAAGAGAAACAGCCTATGCTGGGGCAAGCAGAAGGCAGTTTGAAGCGAGCCTCCAGCATTCTTTTCCCCTTTATTCCATCCACGCTGCAAGCCTTTTAGGTTGTGGCACCCATAGTCAGGGTGGGGACTCTCATTGCCCACACCCCAAATCTAAGCTAAAGCAGTGTAATTATCACACATACCCTTAAGCCCAGTATCGTGCAGCTTAATCCAGCTTCTCACAGCCATGAGCTAGTCATTACACCAGAGCCGCACCTATGAGCGTGCAAGAGGCTTTGGGGAGACATCTAGATACAAACCATAGTACTCTAATCTAGTGTATCTGTTTTAGGCAGAGGTAAATGAGGATGTTGATGGCAAATAATTTGAATAGTAAGTACTTAAAGTGTTTGAAAAATGTGGGTTGAACTCGTCAGTATGCTAGACTTTTACTACTAGGAAGAGAACAGCTGAACCTACCCAATGAAACATAGAAGAGCGAGGCACACAGTAACTGATATACTTTCGTTTCTCCCTTGTTAGTCTCTAAATTACTGTCAGTATATATTTGCTTCTACTATACGTTGCAGCTCGGTACACTGTTCTTTTACTTTAAATTGTCAATTAGCTCTATGACAGTAATGAATAAAATGTATTTTATATTTATCCATGTATTTGTAATTTCTGCTGCTTTTCAATCCTTTTGTAGACCCACAGTTCTATCCAGTATCATTTTTCCGTTTGACTGGAGGATTTTTTTTTGTAGTAAACATCTCTTGATGATAAATTTTCTCAGGTTATGTGTTTATGAAAAGGCTTTTATTTGAGCATTGCTTTTGAAATATATTTTATTGCATATAGAAAGCTAAACAAAATGAAAGCTAAGTACATTTTTCCAATACTTTTAAAAACATTCAAGAAAAAATAAAATAAAAAATTCTTAAAAAAAAAAACAAGAAAAACATAAAATAAAAAATTCTTTAAAAAAAAAAAAAGAGGGGGTGCCTGGCGGGATGGCTCAGTGGTCTAAAGCGCCTGTTTGGGAAAGCTTGGGCAGCTTCAGGGACCGCGGTTCGATCCCCGGCACCACATGCTGCGCCAGCCCTGCCCCCAGGATGGGCTGAGCCAGCCATAAAAATAAGTGAATAAACAAATAAAGGTTCTTTTTCAAAATACCCAAAAAGAAATACATATTTGCCCAAACAACTTTAAACTACATGTCAGAGGTATGTAAAGTGTGTGATAAAGTATGCTAACCCTCTTGTGAAGTTCAACAGCATGTCACGCTAGGACTTCTTCTTGATCCCAAATAGAGACTCATTACCCATAGAGCGCTCAATTTTCACTCCATCTTTCCTAAAGCCAGGGATCTCCTTATGGTCTCTCTGGATTTGTCAATTTAGGATATTTCATGTATTAGAATCATACAGAATTTCATCTTTTGTATCTCTGCTTTCATTGTTTCAGAAAATCTGGCCTTTTTATGTATTTTTTCCTTTGTATACAAAATGGATTTCTGGGTAAGTTTAGGACTTCCTTTTTAGTGTTAATTTTAAAGAATTTGATTTTTATGTATGTTGATATAATTTTCTTCTCAGAATTCTTTTGTCTTTTTTTTTTTTTTTGTCTTTTTGAGACAGGGTCTCACTATGCAGTTCAGGCTGACCTTGAGCTTACTTTTATATAGACAAGGCTGGTCTCAAACTTGCAGCGATCCTCCTGCCTCAGCCTCCCAAGTGCTGGGATTACAGGCGTGCACCACCATGCCCAGCTTTCTTTTGTCTTCTTGAACTTGTGAGGCTACAGTTTTCATCAAATTTGGTAGTTTTAGCCAAAAAAAATAAATAAATAAAAAAGAAAAAGAAAAAAAAAAGATATTAGAAAAAGGCCGGGCGTGGTGGCTCACGCCTGTAATCCCAGCATTTGGAAGGCTGAGGCAGGAGGATCGCTGCGAGTTCGAGACCAGGCTGGGCTACAAAAGTGAGCTCAAAGCCAGCCTGAACTGCACAGTGAGACCCTGTCTCAAAAAAAGCCAAAAAAAAAAATTTTTGGTAGTTTTTATTCATTTATTTGAATAGTTTCTATTGATGCAGAATGAAATGTTACATAGGCTCATTGCCATGGGAATCATTTCTTCTAGGTCCACTCAACTGCCAGAGCAAGGAAATATATGTGTGTATACAACATATCCATTTTAAAATCCTCAGAGGGTTTCTCCATGTTTTCTTTCTATTATTTTGTCTCAGATACTTTTCTCTAGTTTCTGAGACAAATACCCGACACCCAAAATGAAGGAAGGAAAGGTTTATTCAGCTTACAGTTACTGAAGGTTTCAGTCCATGCTTGGGTGGCTCCAAGGCTGAGTGGCACAGGGCAGAGGGCATCCAGTTCATGTCACTGGAACAGAAACAGTGGCAACAGAGGCAACAGAGAGAGTCTGTCTCTGTTTCTCTCTTTTATTATATTTAGGTTCTCTACCTCAGGCTATCCATCTCAGACCACACCCATAATCCCAGAAGTACTCAGACCCATAATCCCATCCTTGAATCACCCATAATCCCAGTGGATCATGAGTTAATCTCAAACTCTAGAACTCTCCAACCCATGGCTGCATGGGGCTTTGCGAGGGACAACTGCACACAGACCATAACAAGTTTAAAACTGATTTCATTCTTGTGAAAGAAGAGTGAAAACTCCTCTTACTTTGAGACCATTTATGTTTAATGTAGCTAATGATATGATTTGATTTAACAGTGCCATCTTGCTAGTTGCTTTATATTTATCCCACATAGTTCCAGTTTTTCCTCTCATTCCTGTGAGTTTCTTTTTTTTCTGTCATTAAGAATTTTTACAACTCCATTTTATCTCCACTATCAATTAAATATTTTATATTATAATGGTAGCTCTAACATTTACAATGCCAACTTTTATGTATAAAATTATATTTTTAATAACATTGTGTTACTTCAGGTATAATGTAAGAAACTCACAAATGTAAAATCCTTTTCCCCCCAATGCTTTGGTACATACTTGTCATTTATTGTACCTTTTGTATTTATGTTATAAATCTCTTAGCACATTGATCCTATTTTTGCTTTAGACCAGAGGACTTTCCATAAAAGACATGATAGTAAATATTTTAGGCATTGCAGAGCATATGGTGTCTGTTGCGTTTCTTAAAAAAATTCTTTAAAAATATCTTAACTCACAAGCACATAAAACATGTTCTGAGCTGGATTTTGCCCACACACAACAGTTTGCAATCCATGCTTTAGATATTTAATCATTTTTGAAAGTCTTTTATAATTTTAAAATATCTCATATTTACTCTCCTTTTAGCATTTTTGTTGCTCTTAATATTGTCTGTAGATCCACAGCTCCATCTGTCATCACAAACCATCTGCATGAAAAACTTTCTTTAGCATTTTTTTTACACTGCAGGTCTATAGCCCATGACTTTTCTCAGGTTATTTATTTATTTATTTATTGTTTTTTAGGGAAGGATCTTCAGGGTATTCAGGATCTCACTACAAGGTTGTAGTGATCCACCAGTTTTCAGCCTTCCAAGTACTGGGTTCTCAGGTTTATTTTATATTTTATATTCTTGCTCTTTTTCCAAACATTTTAAAGATGTCTTTTGTTTTCCTATTTGCATAATTTCTGATTCATTTACTGTAATTTTACTGTGTATGTAATATTTGTTTTTCTTTGTGTTGCCATCAGAATTTGCATTTATTTGTTTTAGCAATTTGAATATTATATCCTTTCTATCCATCTGAGTGCTCTTTGAGATAGTTATATGCATTACAGGTTTTCCTTCCATTAATTTTGTACAGTTCTTGGCCATCATTCACTAAAATACAGTCTCTCACTTTCTCTATATTTACTTTAGTATCATTAAGTGCTTACTAGAGAAACAGATTTAATGGATTTACAAGTGAGGTTTACAGTGGTCGCACAGTCAGGTGTGGAAGATAGCAAAAGGCCTGCACGCTGAATTTAAAGGATTCAGTCAAAGGCCTGGAACTCACTATAGAGTCCTGTGTGGATCCGTATCAGGAAGGAGAAGAATTTGTGCTAGATGTCTGAATAGTCTGTACTGAAAGCCAGGAAGTGACATCCAAGGTGAAGATAACGATTGGCTGAGGAAACAGAAATGAGATTTCCTTCATTTTCTTTTCATTCCACTCATTCACACAGCTTATTCATCAGAGCTACACACACCAGGATGGTTCTTCTGCTTTCAGTAAATCTCTTCAGCCATATCTAGTACTAGACCGATCAAATTTAGTTGTCTGTGTCTTACTGAAGTTGAATGAACTAATTAACCACCATAAGATTAATAGATGCATATAATGAACTATAGATATAGATATAGATATCACATATACCAGCCCATTTTATATGTTTTTGTTACTATGGGTATTCTGATTTTTTCCATTTTATTTGCATTTGTGTTTCATTTAATATGTTATACTGATTGATTTTACATTTATTCTGTTTTTCTATTATTTTCTCCAGTATTTTTGGAACACTTAATTGGTAGAAATTTAAGAGCTGGGGCGATAGCTCAGTAGAATTAGTACTTGCCTGGCAAGTGCCTCAATTCCATCTCGTGTTAAAAAAAAAAAAAAGAGTTAAGTAAAGACCTAACCTTCAAGTTCAGTGAGGACTCATGGCATAATAAAACCTATACTGTAACATTCCATAACTCAGTGGTTTCCCAAATTTTCTGTTCAAGGAGGTTGAATGGAAATGGATTGATGACGTATATTGTGTCTAGGGAGCATCACCTAGAGAAGAAACATTCTCTCAGGCTTTCTCAGAAAACAAACTGGTCAAGCAATGGCCATGCCTCATGCAGATGGCTGAAACTAACAATTCTACAAAGCACTATACATGGTTTCAACGAAAAGTCTGAGGGGATTTCACTGACCTTGGGAGATACAAAAGTTACATGTTCTGTTACACAGGTCTTGCTTTTACTTGCCCTTGACCACCCAGCAGAAAAGTTTGATTACAAGGCATAAAATGTAAAGCTAGATTAGTATGCTGACCTGTAAAAGGCTTAAATCAACAGCTTCCAACCCTGAGAATTCTGACAATATCCCTCTGCGATTATGGAATATTGGACTATATAGTCCACTACTTTCTCTTAGTTCAATGAGAAGAAATGTTTTGCACCAGTAATGATTAGAAAAATTATTATGTCTGCATCTTGTGCTCTGAATAACTACTACAAGGACAACAATATGCATTGCATCAAGTATTGGGAATGTACTACTAAAGTGTTTTGAAACTGTCACATTGTTATTTCTTATTAAAAGTAATAAAATTTTTTTAAAAAGAAGCTCTGTGGATCAGGGAATATGCTGGTTCTTACTGAGGGTGGCTCTCTTAGTCACCGTTGGCCACCCACTCTCACTTTTACCCTATGGGTCCCCAAGGAGAAGAGTCTTGTGAAGAAATGTGAAATCCTTGTGTCTAGAGCTCTCATTTCCACATTCTGTTTTTAGATGATTATTAAAATATAAATTGATATTTTCTAATCTGCTTCTTTCTATGTTTTCTATAACTCCTGTGCTCTGCCAGAAAGCAAAGTTCATGTGTCTTACTTTGTGCTTGAATGTTACACTTTGGAATTTAATTCCCTTCTGTCTTGTAGCATCAACTTCGGTTCATGAAATGTAATGATTTTGTGAAACATTTGACCTTTGCCTATTATTAGGATGGGTGTGCTATTTTCTTTTTTTTCAATTTTTTTATTGTTTAAATTTAACAATGGTTATATTACATATTTTCATCATCAGATCAGTTTAGATTAATACATATAGGTATATAAGATTGATCAAACAATTAAACATTAACCTTTCTAAATCCACATTACTTATTTTTTTCTTTTCCCCCTTCTTTTCTTTGAAAGTTGACATATTGCATATTGTCCTCACA
>PVJA010038555.1:0-19665 GCA_004027025.1 Myocastor coypus
TTTTTTTTTTTTTTTTTTTTTTTTTTTTTTTTTTTTTTTTTTTTTTTTTTTTTTGTGGGACTGGGGTTTGAACTCACTACCTTGCGCTTGCCACGCAGGCACTTGTGCTATTCTATTCTTCATAGTTTTCTAAACTCAAAGGAAAGGATGGACCATAGCCAAATATGCCTGAGCTTGGAATCTGATGTAAAGTGATCGTTTTCTTTAAAGGAAATAGAATAGAGTAATAATAACAGTACTACCATCTAGCTACTTTTTTTTTTTTTTTTTTTAGACTTATCATGACCTTTGAATTATTTTTTTTAGAAAAAAAAGAACTTGTTTTTGGAAAACCTGAAATATTTAGCTTTGTGGAATAAAAGGGTAGAAATATAGATAAAACTTGACTAGAAGTATAATTACTTTCTAAATGACCAGGTTAGCAGAACACATGCTAAGCAGACCAGGAGCCAATCAATAACATCACTATATTTTGTTTGTAAAAATGATTTTTATGGTGAACATCCAGAATTCTTCCTTTAGGGAATTAAAAAAAAAAAAGACTCTTAAAATTGCCTCCTTATATCTCTTGCTGCTTAATTGTATATGATGATTTTTACAACAGTACCAACAGAAAGGGTGTTTGTTTATGGAATCACTGCCTCTTCCCTAGACAGCTTGTAAGACACATTTGTAGGTGTATACCCATCCTAAGGAAGATCCAGGGATTCTGCTGCTACCCTTCAGCTCCTGCAATGCAAAGTTTTTGGGGAAAAAAACCAGTGGTGCGTCTAGATTTTGCTCTTTCTGCTGTGTTGTTCTGTTTGTCTTGCAGTGCTGCATGCTAGGAAATTGAGCAGACTGGAGCATGCTAGGAAAGTGTTTTACCCCAGGGCCACACACACGGCTATTGCCTTTGTTCTTAAAGCTCATTTTTCTTGTCCTACCTACAGGAAAACAGAGCAGCTATTGCCCACATTGGCAAAATATTTAAAGACTATTTTTGCTTATCAACTTGTCTTTCTCAAGTAAAATAAATGGTATTTTTTGGTCTTTTTGTTTGGAGTTATTTTTCCTCTTTCCTTCCTCTTTCTGTTCTTTTAGCTCTTTGATTGCTCCCCTTGGGATTCCATCTGCGCCCTTTATAGTTGTTTTCTCTTTGTGGGCCTAAACTTGAAGATAGTAAGTATTCTTGTAAAGGCTTGACCACTGCTCAGCTTATCAGAATGATTGCTCTATATTTCCTCTGATGAACATGCTGAAAAGATTTTTTTGCATGAAACTGGCTTTTTGTAACATTATTAATTCATTTTTAACCTGTAGTTTCATAGGAGCACATTTTTGTAAAATGAACACTCAACACTAGCCATTGTTCAGGATGGTTTTAGAAAAATCTACATGGCTAAATCTGTTTGTTATTGTGCCTATTTGCCAGCTCTTCTAATACCTTTGCAGTAAACATTTTTTATTAAATATTCTATATTCTTTGTCCAGTTTGAACAGGGTTACATTTTTGCACATTCATTCATTCATTTATTCATTCCCTCAATGTACATTTATTAAGTCCCTAAGTTGTAGACACTGCCTACCCTACCATGTGAATTATTAATGTATTAATATATATTTTGGATAACACTGTAGCCTTCTTCTGGGCCAAAGCAAGTGTTCATTGGCTTTATTTCAGGGAATTACATTTTTAAAAATTTTTTAAAATTTTTATTTATTTATTTTTCTTGTTTCAGAACCTTTGTTTGTTTATTCACTCATTTTTATGGCCAGCTCAGACCGCCCCAAAGGCAGGGCTGGCGCAGCATGTGGTGCCAGGGATCAAACCGCGGTCCCTGAAGCCGCCCAAGCTTTCCCAAGCAGGCGCTTTAGACCACTGAACCATCCCGCCGGGCCCCGAGGGAATTACATTTAATGAACTATATAAAAAAGTCCTCATTAGAAAGTGACTCTTCAAAGACAGTATTAGGGTTCTGTTCTGGTATATTACTAGTCAGTGAGCTGAGCCTGCCAAAGCTTGTGTGAGCATTTGCTCCAGGGCAGAAACAATGCAATAGTTACTCTTTCTTGGGTAACACTGTTTTAACAAGAGTTGTGATGAAAATAAGTCTACTTACTGTCTACAGACTGAATCTCATTTTTATCCTTGTACATTCTAATAACCATTGGGGTTCCCAGGGTTGACTTAGTCCTCAGTGCTCTGTTCTTTTTTTCCTTTGGTGATATGATCCTGTGTCACAGTTTTAAGCTTTGTTGGATTTAGGATTAAACGTTCTTTCTCCAAGCTCCAAGTTAGTCTGTGACTAACTTCCTCAAACACTGTTACCTAAAATGTACTTATCCCAAACTTAATATATTTTATTCTCTTCTAAATTATTTGCCAATTATAATGGCTGCACTTCCATAGCATACACAGCCTTTATCTGAAACCTCATACTTTCAAAAAAATTCTTCTGCTCCTTCCATCTGCTATATTCTAGTAATCACCTGTTATCATGTTTGTATTCGTTAATTCATATTGCCCATTATGGGACGGTCGAACTTCATCATACCACACTAAAATTCTAACTCAAAAAATTCCTAGTAGTTCTCCATCATCTACAGGATAAATCTCAAACCTGTCAAGCCAAGCAAACCTGGGAACAAAACACAGAATATTAAATTATTCTGGAGCCTTGTTTCAGCCACTGTGCCCACCTGCCTTTAATATCAACCAGTCAGTTATATAAAGACATAGCTTTGTCAAAGGAACAAGTGTCATGCAGGAGTGAGGGGTAAAGACTCAGAGCAAAGCAGAGATGGGCATCAGAGGGCCTGATGAAATCACTGTTCATTTTCTCTTCCTCCCTAAAAGACAATATCTTTGAAAGTTGGAAGAAGGGAACAGGGTATTTGTAGTTAAGACTTGATCCAGCAAAATCTGTCTTAGAAATAGGATGGCTGAACAAAATATTTTAAAGCATATTTTTAGCTAGGCCTACTAATGATGACACAAGTTGAAACAAAATAAAATACTCCAAGAAGGACAGCAGGATGGCTAGTATGATGGATTAGGGGAGAGGACCAAGTCTTTCTATGAATCTGGTAAATTAGTAAAAACTTGTGTTTATTGTAAGATTTTGGCATCTGATGATTTTCCTCTTTTTGGACCTCTTCCTGGTTTGTTTTCAATAGACTTATATTCTGGAGAAAGATTTACTTTTTTTCCTAAGTAAAAGCTTTCCTCCATGTCTGGAGCATTTATTCAGAGACATGACTTTTCTGTATGTGTAACATATTAAAGAAATTAAAAACAAACAGTGGGATCACCTGCTTCCTTTACCATTTCAATCATCTTTTTATATATCATATTTTCACATTTAGGTGAATATTGTGATATTTAGTTCTATTACTCCAGTAGATATGCCCAGAAATATGGGAATTTTAGTTACATTCTGGCTTATGTTCTGGGAAAGACAAAGTAGCATTATGAGGCGAGAACTCCTTCATAGGAAAGATGAGGCTAAACAAAGCTCTGATATTGTTGGGAATGATGCTTCTGAGAATATCAATTACATCTATGAGATAGTTCCTCTTAAAATCTCATGTGACTCTCACAGAGATAGGCAAAAGAGAACCATAGTATGGAAGAAACCCAAAAGGTCTTTTCTGAAGTGTTTCAAGAGCAATACTCATGTGGAAAAATACAGCTCTGAATTAGGAATGTGGCATTCCCAGCACTTCCAGCCACTTTTGTGCAACATGGAGTGACATCTACATATTCAAATTTCAGAAAACTCAAAGCAGCTGTATCTCTTCTGAAATTCTGGTTAATTGGAAATAGAAAATAACAGTGTTCATAAGAAATGAACATAATGTTTGGCGAAGGCAACAATGCCCATTTAGTTATGATGGTAGTCTATCAGCTAAAAGCAGCCTATTGACAGAGTTGGGCACTACTGAAGGCCAAGAGGGTAAGTTTCAGATGTCACAGGGGTGGAGGATGCAACTCCAGAGCACAAGAGAGGAGTGCCAGGCTCTTAGTAGCTGACAAGGCTCTTTTAAAAGTATACATGAGGTCACACTTACAGATCTAGAACTATTTGCAGAGGGCTTTGCAGGACATTACAGCTACTAAATTTTAATATATGGGGTCAGAAGGCAGCCCAGCCTAGATTATTTTATTTGTTGAGCTTAGAAGGTTTTTTCCTATTTTTTTTATTATTTGGTTTTTAAAGAAATTGTGAAATCAACAATGTTATTTGACATTTTAAGGGATACAGAGCATGATTTAGAAATAAGATACTTATTTTTTTAAGATTAAAATTAATAACTTGGCTTGTGTAAGGATTGGTCATGTCTACTGAGTTTTAAATGAGATTACACTTACAATGTAGTATATCTGAAACCATTTCACCTAGTGCCTGCAAGTGTAATATGTATTTAGTATCAGCACTCGGGAGGCTGAGGCAGGAGGATCAGTGAGAGTTCGAGACCAGCCTGGGCTACAAAAGTGAGCTCAAGGCCAGACTGCATAACAAGACCCTGTCTCAAAAAGACAAAAAAATGTATTTAGTAAGTATCAGCATACGTTCACTAATATCTCCCTCTTTTGAGCAGGATGATGGTTATAATTCAGAAGGGTTAGTAGTAAAATATTTGGTAGTTTTCTAAAAGAACAGTTCATCCAGTCTAAATACGCAACTTATTCTCCTGTGGAGACTTTTAAATATTGAAATGTCTGAGAGGATCCCAGATTTTCTGAATAAGGATCTCTGGCTATGGGACTAATACATGATTTGAATGCTTATCTGATATTCTGATGAGCAGCCAAGCTTTTAAGTCCCTGATGTGGAAGCTAGAGAAAGTACTTGTATTCTGCTGTATAAAAACAAAAGCCTAAGAATTATCTTCTTTTTCCTTGGGGATGTAAATTGTCAAATGGAAAGACTGCTGGATTGGGATCTAGTCCTGGCTTTAGCTCTGATAATGGAGAACCTCTTTAATCTCAGCCTTTCATCTGCCTAATGGAGATACTGATGCTTCTTGTCCAAGTTATATTAAAAGAAATGGTGCATCTTTATCATAGGAACTCACAGGCAGTAGATGGATAATAAATGTTATTTTCACCCTTTCTGTTAAGTTAGCAGTTATTCTTTAAAACTAGTACCCAACTCCCACCCCCAGATTAACCCTGGAACTATAGCTTTCTATCTATACATGTGTTGAGCATCTACTATATGTCAGATATATATCAACTTTTACTTAATATATAGATACATATTATGTATTTAGTCTACTATATGTCAGATATATATAATGTATTTAGTACAAGTCTACAACCTACAACGTGTTACTGCACAGATCGGACTCATAGTGATCCCGTTTTCAGCCTCCCAAGCACTGGGATTACAAGTGTGCGCCACAATGCCCAGTCTCAGTTGACATGTCAGAGCACCCTGGAGATGGAGTCTGCACAGCTTGTGCCAGGGATCAAACCCCTGTCCCCGTACTTTACCTAAGCAGGCGCTTTAGTCCACTGAGCTATCTGGCAAGCCCTTGTCAGATATTTTGTTGGATACTCAAGGCAATATTTTACAGTTTACAGTAAAATGGGAAAGATGATCCATAAAACTATTATGTTAACTTTTTATTAATTTATACTTTTATTGTATTGTAAATGTATTTTATATATTATGAGGATTGCTAACAAGGTTTTCTAACTTAATTCTCAAAATAGTATTTTAGTCTTATGTTTTAGGTACACTTCTTTTCATATTGATATACTGAAATAATTTTTGCCAATGTTAATGCAGGAAAACTTATGGTAGAGACAAGAAATTCCTTATCCACTGTATAAATGAACAGATTTATACTGTATTTTGCCTGTGGCTTACATTATACATATTCATGTTTCTTACTGTTATAGATAAACATATGTATTGGGTGCCAAACTTTTTGAAAGCTCTTTTTATGTATTTTAATAAAGAACTTAGATCTTAACCTTTACTTAAGATGTTGGATTAAGGGCTGGTTCTTATTAGACTATAACTTGGCTCAAATGCAAGTGGAGAAACATACAGCGTCAGTTCTATTTGGCAACACTAAAAAAAAGATAATTTTCTTACCGTGTTTTTAAAAACAACTTTCAATTAAATTTCATTTGGAATTAAGGTCTGTCCTAGTTATATGCTTCAGAAAATTTAGGTTTATAACAGAAGAATCTTAGTATTTTAACACTATTAGGCAGAGCTGTAGCATATTTATTTTTTCCTTGCTATGTGAAATTCAGAGCTGCTTTTCAAGTGGTATGAGAATTGTCTCTCAGAATCATCCAGTGTTGGTAATAATATTTGATTAGGTATAAACCTGTTTAGCTAAAAATTGCATGACGAGTTCACTTTGCATGTTTCATAAGTAACTTAGGCTTTTAAGAATTTATGTCTATAAGAGGTCTAGAAAAAGTCTTAATTGAATTTTATAGGGGCCCATGTTGAAAATTATTTTTACAGTACCAGTAAAATATATTAAAGGAATAAAGAATAGCATGTGGAAATAGCTTTTAAAATTTATTAAGCCTTATGTATGGTTGTATGTGTAAAACAAAAGGTAATTTCTCTAAAATTATATTATATACTACATAAAATAAATATTAACATGAACATCTGTGACAGTGTCATAAAAATCATCACATTTAAATGATTTCAATTCTTAAAACTGTGCTAAAATTAAAATGTAAAACTTTTAGATATGTTTTCAAGTAAATATTATTTTCCTATTTTATAGCCAGTGTTACAGCCATCCAAAGACAATGTTGACTTTGTAATAAATAATGCACAAAATAAATGCATGTATAAAAAGTTGACACATTAATTCTTTCCTTATATTATAAAATCTGTCTATAATAAAAGGAAATTCTGTGCATAGGACAATAGATTTATGCATAATGAATTTATAATGGTTTCCCAGATGTTCATATTTAACTAGCAACCATTATGGAAAAAATAAGGCTTTCAAAGGTTATTTCACTGATTAACAGCTTTAACCACTGCTGGTAAGCTAATTTTATAGCCTGTCAGGAAAATTAACTATGTCATTTCCAGATCATAGCTATCATTGGATAGGCAGAATATAATTTCACTCATAGTTTGAAACAAAAGCCAGGCATTACTTGGTTTTATTTAATGACTTGTGTAGTGTCATGAATATATTTTCTCCAAAACCTGAAGGGAAATGAACAGTTTAACAAAATCAGTACATATAAAAATACAACCATCTGAGATGAAACATATGACCACAGAAGTACTCTCAGTGACTTTGTATCATGATTAATTTTTCTTTTTAATAATTCCATTGAGTATGCTATTGTTCAAATTTCATTTTCTAAAAGAAGTGCCTTTTTGAAATAAACTAACGAAGTAGTAAAGAGAGAAATATTAAATAAAAATAGTAACTTTCTATACAGACTAAATATTAATAGGAATTTCTCAACAGTTCCAACAATGAAATATTGCTACAAATGCATGTGCCTCCTTAAGCTTCAACAGCTTATTATAAGCTGACTAAATTCTCACACCATGTAAATCCATTATGGTTTATGACTTAAAACCATGAGAATTATGACCAGGAAAGCCTTGCCCAATCAAAATCAAATGTGATTATATGTTCATATTATAATCTAGAGAACAGAGGTTTTAAAGTGAAGTGGAAAATAAAGAACCTTTTATTTTCTGTTGGGACATACTTGCCAGTACACACGAGTGCTCCCACATGATTCTAACCATCCATACTGGAGCAATCCCAAATTTAGACATCTTTCCTTCTATGTCTTCTAACCTTTTGTATTAGTTTCCTAGGGCTTCCATAACAAAATGCTATTGCTTGGAGGCTCAAACAAAAGACAAAACAGTTTATCACTTTCCTGGAGCTGGAATTCCAAGATTAAGGTGTTAGCAAGTTTTTTTGTTCTGTTTTGTTTGTTTTTTTGTTCTTAAAAAGAGGCGTCTCTGCCTGGCTGCAGATGGTAAACTTCTTGCTGTGTCCTCACATGGTCATTTCAGCATATGAGTCCTTTGGTGTATGCTGACTTCCATTTCTCTTAAGGTCACTAGTTGAATTGCTCCAATGGCCACCGTACTAGCCTCATTTTACCTTAATCACTTCAATAAAGGCTTTATCTTTGAAGAGTTACATTCTGAAGCACCTCAGGATTGTGACTTAAACATGAAACTTGAAGCAGACACAGTTCTACCCCTAGCCCTCCCTTTGTATTGCTTCTACTTGTTTCTTCTTCTTGTATTAAACATGTACTGAGCACCTACTTGTTTGGGAGGTAGTGGGATAGTTCCTGAAGACATAATGATTAAGGAAAGATAGTCCTTCTCCTCAAGGATGTGTGTGGTGGGGAGCAAAGGAAGGAGTTTATTATAGAAGAACAGTGTTCTGGTCATTGCACACATAAAGACTTTAGAAAAATAGGCTAAGTCATTGAAAACAACCTTGGGGATCTTAGAAACACCTTTGCTGCAGAAGCAACCTTTTAGCCATAATATGAATGACCACCAGCAGTTAGTCAGGAGAGAAGAATTGAGGAAATTATTCACAAAGAAGAAGCAACACAAATAAGAGCCTGTAGATGGGAATGACGTAGAAAAATTCCACCCTGTCAATAATTTACTGTAATTTGAGTGAAGCAGTTGAGAATTGAAGCAAATCACTAAGTAGTAGAGGAATACTAATTCAGTATTTACTACTGTTTGGAAATAAATTTACATGCAATAAATTTATTTTTGGAAAAATGTCACTAAAATCAACACAGAAATGATAAACTTGGAAAAATATTATTAACTTACAATAGAAAAGTCTAGTTTTCTAACTATAAAGGAGTTCTGGGATGGAGAGACAGCTCAGTGGCATATGTGCCTGCCTGGCAAGCAAAGTCCTGAGTTCAATCCCAGTACCAAAAAAAAAAAAAAAAAAAAAAAGCAATGGAATAAATTTGAGAGAAAAAAAAATAACCTTTTAAAAAAGCATAGCAAGTGTTAGTAAGAATGTGAACAACTGGAACCTTTATACACTGTTGGTAGCATGTAAAATTGCATAGCTAGGCACTGTGGAAAGCAATAGGAAGGTTCCTAAAGAGTTAAGATTGCGGGCTGGTGAGATAGCTCAGCGATCTAAAGCACCTGCTTAGGCAAGCTTAGGGCACCACAGTTTGATCCCTAGCACCACATGGTGTACTAGATTTGCCCCCAGGGCAGGCTGTCAGCCAAAAACAAACAAACATAAAAAAGCAATTAAGATTGAAATTAGTATGTGATGTCACAGTTGTATTTCTGAATTTATATCCAGAAAATGAAATCAGGATTTCAAAGAGACATCTGCAGTCTTATGACCATTGCAACATTATTCACAATAGCTAACATATGGAAACAACTAAATGTCCATCAGTAGATGAGTAGATAAAGAAAGTGTAGGGTCTCTACATGAATAATAGCATTTAAAAGGAAGATCTGCCCTACTCTAAAATGTGGATAGCCTAAGAAACATTATGCTAATTAAAATAAGCTAGAAACAGATGGGAAAATATTGTACATGCTCACTTATATATGAAATATATTTTTTAAAAAGAGTTCACAAACATTGAGAATGATGTAGGGATTACCATTGGTGGATGGAAAAAGGAAATGGGTAGATGTAGTTTAATGAACATAAAATAACATATATCTAGCATTAAATTACATAAATAAAACATAAAGTAACATATATCTATCATAAACACACTTAGAGATGTTAGGTATAATACGAGAACTAAAATTAATAAAATTGTATTTGAGATTTTTGTTCAATAAATAGCTATTCAATTTTACCTGCTCTCATGAAAAACAGTGTGAGTTAGATGTTAATCTGCTTCACTACAATAATCATTTTACTATCCATAACATCATGTAAGACTTATCTGTACATAATAAAATGTGTTCAAAAATGAAGAGAACAGTTTAGTTCAGAAACAGTAAGAAATGCAAATGGTTTTAATTTTTTGGTGGTATCAAGAATCTAACCCAGAATCTTACCACACTAGACATTTCTTGGTTATTGAGCTATATCCTTGGCCTTTATTTTGAGATAGGAACTTGATTATTATCCAGACAGACTTCAAACTTGAAATTTTCCTACCTTGGCCTCCTTGGGTTCCCGAGACTTTTCTCTGTTCCTGGCCTTTGAGATGTTTCTTAAGCATAAAAAATACTGACTACTGATTTCACTAATATTACTAAAATAAGATATATTCAAGATAATGTATCTCACCCTTAAAGCTGACTAATTTTTAAGTTTGATAATAATACATTATAAATATAAGGAGAACTAAACATTCACCTGTATTGCTGGTAGAATTTATTGGCAATGTCCTTCAAAACTGTAATCGTATATGCCCAGCAATTCACTTTCTAGGAAATATCTACACACATGTAGTTAAAGTACTACTTATAATTACCTAAGTTTATAATCTAATAGTAAAATTATATGTATTAGATATGTCAGTGGAGGTATTATGTATTCAATTTATTCTGAAATAAAAACATGGATTAATAAGGGGATGAAAGGATGACTGGATAATGTAGTCATAAAAATGAGCTAACTGTTATATGAGTGTTTAATGTAAAAACTCTTCAAACTATTTGAAAACTTTTGTAATAAAATGTGAGGGATAAAAGATAGTTAATCACAAGAGCTAACCATAAGAGGATCTTTTTTTTTTTAAAAGATGGTGCATCCACTTTATGGAACAGTACAGCTGTTTAAATAAGAATGAGACAGATGTTTGTGTAGTTAGGGAATATTCTGTGAGTACATTGCAAATTGTAATAAGAATGATGTGAAGGACTGTGTATGTGTGCATACTACCATTTCTAAATAATATCTCTGAAAGGTTAGACAATAAATTGGAAAAAACTATACTAGAGGAATATCATAAAAGATGAAGCGGGAGTTCTGTTCTTCAGTAAATTTTTAAATTTGGAATCATGTAACATTATTAAAAGTAGAGTTTAAGAATGGAATAGATATTTGTAGAGTCAGATACATTTCATAGTTTAGTTTGTATAATTATTATTGCCAGTCTACCATGTTAATATTGTTGCTACCCACCAAAGATGATAAAAGAGAAGTTCTGGAAAATTCACCCTATATCATACAACTAGTGAAAAGGCCCAGTTGGAACATGGATCCATCTTGCTTGACAATCATTGCACTGGTAATCGCAGTAGGAGCACTGCATTCCATGCAGTGGAAACAGGCTGAGAAAAAGGCACAAGGACAGTAAGTGACACACCCCTTGGGCAGCATGCAATAGCTGAAGTGCAGGAGGCATTGTGGAGCATGGTGGGAGGGAATGGAAATGAAAACTTCAGATGGGACCTTAAAGGCAACTTTGATACCACATTGAGAAAGATGAGCTGCATCTACAGCCACTTAGGAGCCATAAATACTGGTGATGAATGTTTTAAAACTTTTTGTTCATATGGTGAAGTATGGAGAAGAATAAAACAGCAACAAACTCAAGCAACTGGCTTGCTGGGAGAGCCTCCATTGCCTGGGTTATTTTCTGAGCACCTGTGAAGTAATGGATGGGAAATGTTTTGTTAGTTTGAGTAATTGAAAAAAAAAATAGTGGCCGAGGACATAGCTCAGTAGAATAAGTGGTAGCCTGGCAAGCACAAGAGCCTGAGTTCAATCCTTGGTTCTGAAAAAAAAAAAAAAAAAGAAAAAGAAGAAAAGAAAATGAAAATACCTGAAAATTGAAAAAAAAATGTGTTGACCTTGTTCAATGCTATTTTCTTGCAAATTTATATCAGGATAATAGTTGTCTATGAAAATGTTTTTTAAAAAACTTTTTAAAATGCAGAATCCTCCCTTCTACTACATAATTCAGTTGTATATTATCCTAAGTGTGCATCCAATTTATACATACTGTGCTATTCTACTGGGGTAAGTCCTCTATCTAAAAATCTAACATAAACTTGGCATACTTTCATGAAATATGAAATGGTTGAGACTTCCAATACTAAATTATTTTCTAAATGCTCATTGATATTAAAAACCTCAGAGTACACATATACTCCAGCTTTTAATATCTTAGGGGATTGCTCACAAGGGTTATTGGAACACACAGAGAAAAGATGACTATGGAAAGGTTATCAGAGTTGAAAAGGGGCTTGATAAGCTATCTTGGCAGAAACAGTCCTAAATTATTCCAAGAAGGTGGGTGTTATGCTTGCTGCTTTTAAAGGTACATTAGGAAAAAAAATATATGACCAATTGATATCTTACTCTGTCTCAAATTATAGCTATAAGGAGATATTTTTATAGTTGTTACAATGTAAGTCCCCTTTTTTATTATGTACTTGGTAGATAATAGATCATCTAAATAGTAATCCTTTCCATTTGATTTTGAATTGTAACTAAATCCTTAACCTATTTTTTCTCTCCCTGTTCCATCCAACGAGAACTTTGCCAAAACTATATCATTCATTATGCTAAGAGTTGGGATGCAGTAAATAACAAGAGACATGTGATCCCAGAGCTCACAAGTTCAGTTGTCATTCATTTGGGATAATGGTCAGTAATCACTTGCCTTTGCTGTTGTCAAAGACAAACTCTCCAGAAAACCATGTTCATGCAAATAGAGGGGGAAAACCACAGTGGGTTCCTCGAGGTACTCAGTAGTGTCATAGCACTGAACTTCAAAGTTCTGTACATTGTTCAATGTAACTTTGCTGTGAACTGAGTAAGGGTCACTGAGGAATCCAGCTCAGGAATACATTAGGGAAACTGTGTGATATATTTAGAAAAGGTGTAAGAACCTAACAAAAATAAATACATAAAAGAATGTAGTAATTGAAAACTATTGCAACCTAAGACCCACGGAATATTACACTGCCTTTGAGAAATGGGGGGAGAGTGATTGTAAATTGTAAATTGGCAGTTATATTTAGCAATTAAGCTAATAGTTGGAATATTTGACATGATCAGTGCTGTTCTTTAAATTTTGTTTTTTTAAATGTATAAACAGTGTCAGTGTCTTGAATGGCTAATCCTGGATGGGGTACAATACGGGGAAAGTGTTAGAAAGGTACTATGGGAAACAGATGAGCATTTTTAAATTCTTTTCAAAATTATATAGAGATTTAATAAAACTTTGGCATTGATGACATTAAATATTCTGATTGTGAGTTGCTAGAACAGCTGCCACCACAACCACCACCATGAGCAGCAATAACTCGTAAACAAGTAATGGAAAAACCTCGTAAAATAAACATTAGGATTATATCGAACACCGGTGTTAAGTACAAATAGCAGCAGTAATCCTAGCCACATTTACTGAGCACATGACTGCATATCGGTCACTGTGACAAAAGCCTTAGTATACATTATGTTATTGAATCATCATAATATGCCCAAGTTGTAGAGAATAATGATATCCTCCATTTTCCAAACAGAGAAATAAAAACTTGGAAAAAGTATGCAATGTTTTAATAGGTTGCCCAATGTGTAAGTGGTAGAGTTACTCAAACACTTGCCTCTATAGGGCACAGTGATAATTACAAAGTTATGATTCTGCTCCTGACTTTTTGACTTACTCAAGAACCCTCAGTTTTCAGCTGTTCATCAGCTAGAATTTGTTATTTTCCTCGACTCTAATAGACACACAGCTGGAAACTGAAGGCAGGATAATGAAAGACTTCAAAATGGTGTTTACTTATCATATAGAGACCATTCAAGATTGAAATTCAGATTTTCAAAGAATGATGATTCACTTTGCAGCTGCAGCCGCTAACCATTAGCTGATTAACCCCTCTCAGTATCGACTGTTTATCCTATTCTCAAGTTGAAGACATATCCAGTTAATCCTACAGTTATCAGTCACAGAAACATTAGATTTATATATAATCACAACTCAAAATCATGGTGGTAGATGTAATAAGTGGTTACATTGTTTTATCAGAGTATTTAGTTTCCTGGAGGCCAATAATTTTGAACTCAATGTATGCTGCATTTGGAATTAAATATTCATTATGATCTTTTGAAGTTTACATTGGAAAGTACTTCAAAAAACTATCAGTACATCAAATTATAATGCATTGCTTCTCTTTTAAGAAATCTGATAATGCTAATCCTTTGTGAATTTTGCTCTTCACAGTTCTTTCATCAGTGCAGATGTTAGCAACTCACATGGGGCAGCTAAAAAAATGCCTTCTCATAAAATCTGTGGAAGAAAGACAGCCATAAATCATGAACTTTAAGTATGGGCAGAGTATCTCACTAGAATTAGTACAGTTGCTCAAGAACGATGATCATAAAAGGAAGGGTTTAATATTTCCATTAACATAGCACTAGTCTAGCACTTTCTTATTGATTTCTTTGCAGCTGATTGGACTCCTTCTCTCAAGACCTACTGGTTTGTATTTTTCAAATGATTTCTTTAATTACTAGGAAAATTATTCAGAGAAAATTACTGTACTTTGTGTGTAAGTGAATGTATGTGTGTAGAGGGGTTAGAGAGGCCCTCTGACTGTGCGCTCACATTTAATTACATTCCATATTTCAGCTCAGGGCTTTGGACTTGACTGATGGTTAGCAGTAAACATGGATAATTACTCTTTCAGGCAATGTGGTCATTGGCAGCGATTTTCATAGCAGTAGTTTAAATGCCCAGGCTGCAAGTCAAGATTCATCAGTTTCATGAGAATGCTGAGCCTTAAGAGCTTATGGCTGATGGTGCTATTGGCTCTCCCTGCCTTTCTTCTGTGGTAGGGAAAACTAGATGTACAGCACTATTTAATGTAGTCTGTGTATGTATGACTAGCATACAGGGATGAAAACCCTGTCAGTGCTCAGTAAGTGGTGACCCCTGGGATCTCAACTGTGCCATTACAGACATCACACATGTGAGTTGTTCTAGAATGCTTTAATCCTTCACTTAGTCCAAATAAATTTACAAATTATTTTGTTCATCACTTGTTTTTTATTTTTTATTTATTTATTTATTTTTTTTAGGTACTGGGGATTGAACTCAAGACCCTACGCTTACTAGGCAAACACTTATTCTATTGAGCTATCTCCCAGGCCCCCATTTTTGATTTTTTAGAATTATCTTTTTTTCAATTTCTATACTTTTTTGCATCATTTTATCTAACTTCTTATTAAAATGTTCAAAATTACCAAAAAGGTACCCAAAAAAACCCATAACGACATCTTTCTACCCTTTATCTGGTCATACTGATTGTTACCAAAATTTTATATTTGTCTTCTCTTTCTATATGTAGATATAAATGTGTAGATTTTATTTGTTCATTGAAAAATTTTTGCTTTTTTGCTTTTATTTCACCTGAATCATTTGGAAAGGAAGTTGCTACATTGCAGGCATCATGACATTTTATCCCAAGTACTTTATCAGACATGACCTAAAAATAAGAGCCTTCTATTTTATAATCAAAATGCATTATTATACTTAGTTTTTGCAAAATCATTTTATAGGTTTTAATTCCTGTATTATGTTGTCACATCTCTTAAAACTTTAATGTTTCCTCTCACAGTCCCTCCCCAGCTCTGTTATTCTATTTTTGTGATGTTGGCTTTTTTAAACAGTTTAGGCTAACAGAATATTTGATGATCTGAATTTGTCTCATTGTTTCCTCATTTAACTCAAGTTAAATCAGTGGTTCTCAAAACTTATTATATTCTGTTGAGCTAATTAAATAGATTCCCTGGCCCCACCCCCAGTTTACTGCTTCAGTACATCTATGTTGGAGCACAGACATTTGCATCTCTAGGTAGAGGCTAAATTTTGGAAATCTCTGAGTTAAACATTTTTGTTTAACTGAAAAATGTGAAGGAAGAAAACAAAAAATATTATTATAGATTGTCCCTTCTCCCAAGCTCTTCCTGATCCCCCTGAAGAGTTCCTTTGTCTGCTTCACTTCCTTCTCTTCCCCCACCTCTGTCCCTGCATCCTCTCTCTTCCTCTACCCTATACACACATAGTTTCCATCTGTCACCACACTCATGCACATCCCTATATGCACAGAGTGTCTCTGCTTTGTCTCACCCTGTCTTTCTTCATATCTGATTCACCTGCCTTTTGAGTTTCACTGTTGAGCAAATACTTTTTTCCCCAATGCAATGCAATGCAATTTTTTTTTTTTTTTTGAGACAGGATCTCACTATGTAATTCAGGTTGGCCTTGAGCTCACTTTTGTAGCCCATACTGGTCTCAAACTGTGCCAATCCTCCTATCTCACCCTCCCAAGTTCTGGGATTACAGGCGTGTGCCACCACACCTGGCTCAGTGCATGTTTTATTTATTGCTGTTGCTATTCTTCCTAAGGTTCAAATTTTCCTAGGTTTAATCTGGTGAAGGTTCCTTCTGGATCCTTCAAAATGATGCACTTACGGGTTTTCCAAACATCCTTAGTTTTTGGCCCACAATGGCCAAATCTCACTTTATTCTTTTCTTACTAGTCCTAAAATCAACCATTTCTGTAGGGAGATTCTTTCAGCAGGGAATGTTACTTACAGGCTAATATATGCACTAGTGGTGCTCATTGCTATTAGAGTGTCATTGCTAGTAGACCCTTTGAGAAAACAGACAGAAGATTTAATTTTTTACAAAATGATTAAATGTTGCTGGATTCTCAGTTTAAATGCAGCACCATGGCATTCTTTTTCATATTCCCTTAGGCCTTGCTGTAATCCAGAGTCATCCATAGTAAAAACTTATATTGTTTAGCTTTCTTGTTGCTGGGAAAAATACTTGACAGCCAGCCACAGCCTACAGAAAGAGAAATTTAATTTGGCTGACAATTTGGAGAATTTAGTCTGTGGTCAGATGAGACAGAGTGGTGTAGAAGAGCTTGGCGGAGAACAGCCAATCACCTGATGACAGCTAGGAAACAGAAAAATAGGAGCCAAGGACAGGAATGTGCCCTCCAGTCACACCCCCATTACTTGCTGCCGGCCAGACCTGGCCTCCTAGGCCTCGCATCTGTGTGCTAATCCACTGGCTAGTGTAGCATCCATCCTTGTGATTAGTGATCTTCACAAGCCCCCCCCCCCCAGTATGTGGCTCTATAGGGGGCATTTTAGTTGTAAACCATAACGCTTTGATTGTAGGCTATAGGCATACATATTTAATTATTCCATTGTACACAAAATAGATTCAGAATCATAGCAGTAATCGTCTTACCCAAAAATGGCAAAACCACTGAGACAGTTAAATTTTCTTACAGTATGTTTTGTTGTTGGTTGTATATAGTCTGAGCACTACACTCAAAGCCTTCTCAGACTACTTTGTTTTTGCTTATGTTTTATTAACTCAATATACAGTTTATGGAAATTGCTTCTATTGTTAATCCTTTTTAGGTTTTACTTTCTCAACTATTTGAATCTAATTTTGTATCATATCATTGAAGACAAAATTATATAAAAGCTGAAACTTTAAATCCCACTTACTAATTTGTTTTATATTTTCTGCTTCATCTGATAAACAATCATATAAACATGTATCTGTCTTTTTATATAGAGTATACATTCTTTGGCATCTTTTTTCATGAACCTAATTATCCTGGGTATCTATCTGTTCATAAGGATCACCTTCATTTCTTCTCAGAGTTTGTATATCGCATTGTGCATTCATGCTATAGATGTTCAGCTGGCCTCCTGTGGGTGGGCATTTAGGTTGTTTTCAGAGTTCTAGTATTAACAAGTAGTGTAAGCAGCTTATCTAGCTTTATTCAGATTGCAGCCTTTGCTTGCCACTTGAGTTTTTGCCATAGGCTGACTGAGTATCCTGAAGACCAGGCAGTTGGCTGTTCCCTTCTTGAGGTCAGTTCTGGGCACAACAGCTATATTCCTTCTAGATGAATAATGAGAAGAGCCATGCAGCTATCGATGCACACAACCAAGACAAAAACCACAGTTATTTTGTAAGCTAGTATTAAAAGTGCATAGTCATTTCTGCTGTACTATATTAAAGTAGTAATGAGTCACTAAGTCTGACCTTCATTCAAGGACAGGCAAGGGAGTACCATCCATCTCTTAAAGGGAGAGATGTTGAAAATATGTGCAAATCGTATTCTCTAGCTCAGAAACCTTCTATCAGCCACATTTGTCCAATGTATGTGAAAGATATCTGTCACCTGCACTAGATGATGCTATCACAAATGCTACCTCACTGAATCCTAACAACTGTCTTCCTGCTCCAGAAGAAAACTACACATCTGTCACATTACAGCTTTGTACTTCTCATGGCTATGTTATAAATCAGTTTTTGTGACTCTAATTTTAAAATAAAATTCAGTGATTCATTTTAAAAAACATATTTAGTGTCTTCCTTTTTGTTTTCGTGCTTTGAGAACAAATAACAAAGAATGAGAAAAAAGTGAAATCTGTCTGGAAGGGTGAGAAATGAGTGGGACAAGAGACAAAAAAAAAAAGGATTTGCTTTATGTTAATGATTGTTGAAGCAGAGTAGATGGGCAGGTACGTGAGAGCTCAGTGTATTACTCAATCTTTTATGCATTTTTAAGTTTTTAATGCAGAAAACTTTTAATTTTACATCCTTAAAGTCTTTTGTGGTAAGGGGAAAAAACTAGCCATTCCTCTGATAACCAAACTTTCTTGATCTTCAAAGGAACTTCAGCTTCCTAATGTATAGCCCTTATTTTTTGACAGGGCTCCAAAACTTTACTGTACACAAAACTCACCTATAGAGCACATTAAGATGTTCCTAGTTCTTGATACCAACCATTGTAATTTAGAAGATCTGGGTATGTTAAAGAAGTACTAGAAATTACTTATTTTATAGATGAAAACTCTGATGCATGACAGGGTTGTATGTTATTGATTAAAAAGAAATCAAATCACACTTTGATTACAAAATGTGAAAATGTAAAAGGTGTTTATAGTGAGGCTCAGAAAGTCCACTCACTTAAATGTTTCGGTAGGTATTCAGGGGCTCAGCAGTACAACTGGCATTATTTTAATCCTTTATATCTGCTTAGAAGCCTTGAGTATTAACCCACTCTTTTTTTTTTTTTTTTTTTTTCATTTTATGTATTGGTACAGGAGTACAAGGTCTCACTACACAGCCTGGACTCACAGTGACCCTTCTGTTTTCAGCCTCCCGAGCGCTGGGATTACAGGCATGTGCCACCATGCCAGGACTAGCTCAGTGTACCCTGTGGGTGGGGCCAGCATGGCATGCAGGACAGGGAGTTGAACCCTGGTCCCTGCACTTTCCAAAGCAGACTCTTAGTCCACTAAGCTATCTTGCTGGCCCTAAGAACCCAGACTTAAGAATCAAGCTGTAGGGGTCAGCCAAATAGCTCAGCAGATTAAAGTGCCTGCAAGCAGGCACAGGAGCTGAGAGTTTTATTCCTGGATCTGCCATGCCAGCTCTGCTCTCATGGTGCACTGAGATGGCAATTGAGACTGGACATTGTGGCACACTCCTGTAATCCTAGCTCTTGTCAGACAGATTGCTACGAACCAGATCTAGCAGTGAGACCCTAAACACCCTATACACCCTTCCCTAAAATGCAAAAAAAAAAAAAAAAAGAAGAGGAAGAAGAAGCTGACATTATTTGAATGCCTAGGTCATCAGTTAAAATCTAATCTGTGAGAAACAATTATTGCTCCTCT
>PVJA010038556.1:0-19457 GCA_004027025.1 Myocastor coypus
AGGGTCTCGCTGTACAGTTCAGGCTGGCCTTGAGCTCAGTTTTGTAGCCCAGGCTGGTCTCGAACTCTCACCGATCCTCCCACCTCAGCCTCCCGAGTGCTGGGATTACAGGCATGTGCCACCATGCCCAGCCCCAGGCTGGTCTTGAACTCACACCAATCCTCCTGCCTCAGCCTCCCGAGGGCTGGGATTACAGGCGTGCACCACCACGCCTGGCTTAATTTATCTCTTTATGAACATTTGCCAGGAGGACAGGGCAGGGTGCTTGACTTCTGACCAAATTCTTTAACAGTGATGCACACTGCAAATGCAACTAACGGAGAGAGATGGAGGGAGGGAGAGAGAGAAGAGAGAGGGAGAGAAAGAAAGGAGACAAGGAGGGAGAGAATCTCCTTTGCCTAATTGCCTGGTCTACTTAGCTGTGAGGCAATGTCTCTGAGGTTTCACTCCAAACCAGCAAACTTAGAAGAGCATACTGTTGGGAAATGTCCTGAGCCCTACAAGACTCTATTCCTTAATAAGCATAAAGTAAAACAAATTTAACAAATAAAATATCTTTAATATCTCCCCTACAAGGGTCGGGTGTGGTGGCACACGCCTGTAATCCCAGCATTCAGGAGGCTGAGGCAGGAGGATCGGTGCCAGTTCGAGACCAGCCTGAGCTACAAAAGTGAGCTCAAGGCCAGCCTCAACTGCATAATGTGACCCTGTCTCAAAAAGACAAAAAAAAAAAAATCTATATCTATATCTATATCTATATCTATATCTATCTATCTATCTATCTATCTATCTATCTATCTATCTATCTATCTATCTATCTATATATCCCCTACAGACAGCAAGTTAAAGTGAAGAGTAACCAAGTCTCTGTATATGGAAGAACACTTTTAGGGCTTGGGGTGTGGTTCAGGGGTAGAGTTTGTGCAGCACAAATAGGTTTAGTCCCCAGTACTGTGAGTATGCACGTGTGTGTGCACACGTGCACATGCTCACACACACACAGAATCTCAGTTTTTTGGGGGGTGAGGGGTGCTACAGTGTGGAAGTCAGCAGTCAGTGTTCAATACCCGATAAATTGTGAAGGGCCCTGCTGGCACCCACAACCCCTGAATACAACCCTCCCTAGTGCTCATTTTAGGATATAAGTTTGTTATAAAAAAACACCAGGCTCTAGGGTTTGGGTTGTAGCTCAGTGGTACAGAATTGGCTAGCATGGGTGATGTCCTGGGTTCCGTCACCAGCATTGTAAATTATTTCATTTAGCTCAACAATGTGAAAATAAATGTTTACTGTTTCTTAGCACTTGCAAAATAAAGATACTAGGCCTTGAAAAAAGGGAATAATATTTTTCTACTTTAAATGTTTGGTGATGCATGTAATACACACCATCTCCTATGTAAATAACCACAATTTATGTTGTCTGTATGAATATATTGTACAAATGAGAAGCATATGCAGAAGGCTTGAAAGTACAACTCAGCAGAACTGAACTTCAGTGTTTTTTCTTTCATTTCCAACTGAGTTAGTAGCACCTCTAATTTTACTCCTTTGTAACAGAAGGTCTGATGCTTCTGGCTATGCTACCAAACAGTTGTGGGGAGTGTGTGTGTGTGTTTGTGTGTGTGTGTGTGTGTCTGTGTTTAATGTGAGAAAAGAAGGAAAGGTTTTAGCAAAGCGAAAAGCAACTTGCCTCTCTCGGCTACAGAGAAGGAACAAATGGAAATGGTGGCGGGGGACTAATTGCTCTCAAACCCTGCATTGCTGAAAGCCCTCTTGAAGGAAGCCATTGCTGCCCTTTGGCAGGGAGATGGTGCTCTGGGTCCACTCTGACCCAATCCCTGTGCTAGGAGTTTACAGAGGCACTTGGATAAGCATGCAAGATGGAAGTGTCGTGACACAGGCTAGTGAAAAATTCAAGAACTGGCACCACGGCATGTCTGTCAAGACCACAGACATTATTTAGCATGTCTAAAGAAATCAGATAACATCCTCATGGTATAATAGTGAGCAGCCACTCACATGCTCAAGTGGATCCTTATTTCCTGACTAGAAAGATATAAATAGAAAATGCATTGGAGTTATTGTCTTTTGGGGAATGTAATCATATGTCAGAGAATGAGGAAAAGAAGAAAAAGTGCAATGAAGGCTGGAGAAGAGGAGGCACCCCTGTCAGTTCCGTAGAACAAGCCCAGTGGACCTTGACTTAGCTGAGTCCTGCCAGCATGGTGCTTGTGGGGTGCCACTCCCCAAGCTGCTGAACATCCTGCGGGAGGCTGGCAGGTCTCCCCTGGAGCAGTCTGGTGAGGGCAGCGGCTGCCAAGCCTGGCCCGGCTGCTGTGCCCTTTGTTGGACTCCTGCCTGTCTGAGCTGTGCCCTTTCTCCTGGGGAGGGAAAGCCGTCTGAAAAGTGCCTCACATGGGGGTGTAGGTGATTCACAGTGTTATGGGGTGCTGTCAAAGTCTTTTCATTAAGAAGCAATAGTTCAAAACAGTAGTTGGCCTGCTGGAGGAAAACTACATTTGTCTAACCATTGAAAGATGGCTTCGATTTGTACACATGCTGTTAGGATTGTATGCAAATTTGAACCTAACAATTGTACCTTTAAAAAATGTGTTTCTGGATTCACACTTTGGGAGAAGTCCATGTGCAAGACCTGGAACTCCAGGGACAGTGACAGGAAGCTGTGCAGTACAGGAAAGGTTTGTTATAAAAATAGCCAAGAGAAAATAAAATGGGAGTGGCTAAAAGAAATTTAAAATCTATTTCTTTTTTTTTCTAATTTTCAGGGGGTCAAATGGCAGGTAGCCCAGAGTAGGCATGGAACCCCTCACTAGAATCATGTTAGTTTTCCATTGCTGTGACAAAATACTAGAGTGAATCAGCTTAAAAGGAAAAGGTTTATTTTGAAGTGTTTCAGAGGTTAACAATTGGCATTTTCCCTCTATGGATGGATGAAGCAAGAGCTGAAATTAGGAACAACTGGTAGCTTCTGCCACTGAGATGTCCTCAGTGATCCTGTTATGAGACAACCTGAGTCTCATCAAACATGTGGCATCTGCTGTGACAGTGTAGAGAAGGTCACCATGACATTGGCTTGCAACTAGCCATGTGCTTGGGACTGGCACAGACACTGCCTGAAAAGTGAAGGGCACCATTAGCTGCTCCTTAATGGCACATTTCCATTTCTGGCACAGTCCCTGCTGTTGTCACAGGGGTGACCTATTCTCTCCCCTGCCTAGCACAGCTGGGCCACAAACTGCAAGTCAGCATCTTTCCACAGACCCTGCTGACTACAGCGTTCGAGCCATCAGAGGAGCCAGTGAGGATCAGTGATAGACCCTCAGCCACCCGGGCACAGACACAGGGGAGGCCACTTCTGAAAATATGTCCTTAAGTTACTCAGTGAACCTATGAGGTCATTGCCACGGACTGGCAGGCCCCTGGCTGGGAAAGTAAAAAAGCAGTGGTTGGCAATTTTAGAGCAAAGGAAAAGCAATGATTCTTCTTTATGGAATGGCAAGAGGCAGACACTACCGCTAATCCTACCAGCAGCCTGCCCTTTAGTTAGGGACTGTGTAAGCCATTGTGAGTGCCAGCCTCCAGCACAGCACCGATGATCCCGGCTCCCAGGAACTGGTGCTCTCCGACAGGCCCATTTCCTTTTACATTAGGACTGACCTCGAGGACAGGAGGAATCCAGCGGGAGCAGTGGTGTGTGACTTTGGAGGTCTCATTGTGTAGTCACTGTTACTTCTACCTCCATCTGTACAGTTGACCTCATTGGCAGGTACCAGGACACTGCTGAGCTTAAAATCTTGGTGTCACTTTTGACTGTCCCCTTCCTTCAGCCCTTCAAACTGAATAATTATCCAGCATTGTCACTTATACCCTTAAAATATCCTAGGGTGGTTTCCTCTAATTATTTATTCATTCTCTGTAAGGTGCTGGGGATCAAACGCAGACCCTTCAATGACCAGCAAGTGCTCTACCATCAAGCTAAACCTGGCCCTCTGCACATCTACTCTTGATTTTATATCATCACCCAGATGGGCACCTGCTCCAAAAACTCTACCCCCTTTAGTATCTCTGAACTAACTACTGCTGGGATGCCACTTTATGTTGGTTCAGTTCTCAAGACCCTGAGTACTACATTCTTATTTAATTTCCGACAAGTCCCCACTGCCAGTCCTCCTGCATGCACAATGCTTGCACGCACACACACACACACACACACCCCACCCATACACACCCTGTTCCCCACACCAGCACCACCTCCTACAGTGGTTGCCTCCCTCGCAGGCGTGATTGTGTTTTATGATCCATCTCTGGCTTGCTCCTCCTGTACCAGTCCCCAGCACCCTCTCCTTTCACCATCTCCATTGGGGTGTTCTCTTCAGCACTGGACAAACTGTACCTCCTTCCCAGGCCATTTTCTGGATGCTGCAGGCTTCTAGAACCCCTCTAGACTGAAAGTCTCTGGGCAGAACAAAACCAAGGCAGAACTGACTGATAGTAAATTACAGCCCCCAAGAGCCCAGCTCACAAACATTGCCAACCAGAGTTGTCCCTCAGGCTGCACTGTGCCCAGATGCATGGTTTGCAGGATGGGAGGGAACATATGCCTGAATCAGCTAAGACCACAAAGGGTAACCACAGGAACACCTGGCAAGACAGAGTGCAAGGGAGTGACAGAAGGCCCCAGTGCTGACAGCAGCGGCAATAAGTGGGGCGGAGTGCAATTAGAGATGGGAACAGCATGTGCACCAGCAGGCACACTCACAGGGCACCCAGGAGCAAATGGACAGCAGACAGCAGCCCTGTGGTCTGCAGGAAGGGTGCCCCCACCCTCATTTCCACCCTTCCTCCACCTTCCTGTATCCAGTGAAGACTGGGGAAAGTAGCAGCTTTCTGGCCTGCCTTGTGGACCATCACTGACTCACATGTGGCTGTTCCTACAATTATCTGCCAGGGGCTACAACTGAGGCGCCTTTGGGCACAAGCGCACAGGGTGAAGGTGCAAAGCAGGGCAGGTGTCAGTGGGAGAGGCGGGTGAGGAGCATGACCGACAGTGGAGCCCACATCCAACTGCACCTCTTCTGTAGACGTTCTGTGGGCTTTTACTGGGACCAGCTGTGGTACAGAGTGCCCGTCTGTTGTGACACTGGGTGTCACAGATCTGAGTACTAGACACCCTAGGACTGATACTGAAGGTAGTAGCCAGGAGTGGCCCTCGTGTTGATGAAGACTTTTCAGCCTGTGGGGACTCCTATGATCTGACAAGGCTGTCATAGGGTGGCTTGCCCAGTGGAAGCATGGTTAGTGATCCACCACTGGTCACAGCAACTCCCATGACTGCAGAGGACTCTAGAGCATCAATTCTGCAAGCTCCAAAATAAGTGGCTTGGCCACTTTATTGTTCACAATAATGGTCATGGTGTCTCCTGCCTTAAAGATTATTCTACAATTACCAGCCCTCTTACTCCTGACCTCTCCTCTTCCCTTACCTCCCCTCCCCTCTCCGCCTTTCCCCTCCTCTCCTCACTTCTCCCTCTTTCTCCTTTTCTTTCCCCCACCACACCCTGCTCCTGCACCCTTTCAAGATGGAGTCTGGCTATGTTGCCCAGGCTTGTCTTGAACTCCTGGACTCAAGTAATTTTCCTAACACAACCTCCCAAGTAGCTTAGACTTTGGACATATGCCATGGTGCCTGGCCTTGGCCTGTTTTGCCTTCTGGCTTCTGCACTCTCTTGGTGTCCCTCTGCTCATCTTATAGGTGGGCCTGCCAGCATCTACCCCTGCAGCGCCCCTGCTGGACAGCACTCTCGCGGCTAGGGCTGGCCTACAGTCTTTGGAAGGCTACTTTGGGTCAAGCACTGAATACCTGAGTCAAGCTAGCTTCAGTAAGTGGCCCAGTCACTTGGCACGAAGTGTGGGAACCTGTTTGTAAGGAGCTTCTTTTGGGTACACCCAGAAAGACTAAGAATGGCAGATACTGGAGTGTCATGTCTCATAACTTATAGTGAATGATGTGATAATATAATAAATTATAACATAGCAAGTTATAATATAGTAAATTACATTCAGAATTCTCTCTAAAAAGGCAGGCAAGAATCAACTAAAATAGATACAAGAGGGGCCTGGCAGGATGACTCAGTGGTCTAAGGTGCCTGCTTAGGAAAGCTTAGGAGGCTGCAGGGACCGCGGTTTGATCCCCGGCACCACATGCTTTGCCAGCCCTGCCCTCAGGGCAAGTTAAGCCAGCCATAAAAATAAATAAATAAACAAACAAACAAAAGTTCTGAAACAAGAAAAAAAATAAAAGATACAAGCATCAAATATAATTCTCAGATATATGGAAAATGGGGACTGGCGAGATAGCTCTGTGGCACAAGTGCTTGCCTGGCAAGTGCAAGGTTGTGAGTTCAAACCCCGGTTCCAGAAAAAAAAAAAATTCTATCTGTCTGTCTGTCTGTCTATGTATGTATCTGTCTATATGTGTGGACCACCCACCCAAAATGATTTTTTTCTGTAAAAATTAGGATTGTACTTAGCTACAAGTAACAGGCTACCAATTAAGAGCAGCTTAAATATTCTTGCACATGAAGTATGGAGATCTGTGATTATTGCTATTGAGTTACTTCAACTCTGTACAACTTTGGGGAACTTTCATTTGTATCTAAAATTGAAACAGTTCACAGTGAACTCTGTGGTAGGGTGCAGCAACCTCCACTTATCTACAAAGGACACCTTCCAAGAACCCAGTGGGACCTGAAACCACACACAGTACCCTCTCCACTGAGCTTGACTTCATGATCCATATCTATGATAAAGTAGCATTTGCAAGTCAAGGTGCTGTGCGGGCCTGGTGAGCAATGAATGGGCTCAGAACAGCTGGGTTGGTGCGCCCTGCAAGGCCAGCACTCTGGGCCGCTGCGAGAAAGGCACCGGCTTGAGCGCATCCAAGGGCCTTTGTGACTTGGCAGACTCTTGGCTCAAAAAACTCTCAGTCCTGGAAAAAAATAAAGGCTCAGGACAGTTAAGCTGCAGCACAGGGTGGGCATGAGGGTGTCAGGTCCACAAAGGCTGTCCTCATCCTCAAAATGGGGCCCCAGTGCTGCAGAAGGGTGGGGATGAACTGAGGGCTTCCCTGCAGCTGTGCAGTTCAGGCAACACCCTGGGTGTTACCCAGCCCGGCTCAGCTGTCTCCCCTCCCCCCTCCTGCTCTCCTATTTCTCCCCTTCCCTTCCGGTCCCTTCTGTGCCCTCTCCAACCCCCTCATTTTCCGCTCTTCTCCTCTCCCCTCCCATCTTCTCTCATCTCATCCCCTACTCTACTCCTCTCCCCTCCTTTTCTTCTGTCCTTTTCCTTCCCCTTCCCCCTCTCTGGGAATCTGCTGCTACTCAGCCTCTGCACCTCCAACCCCTGGGAACCCTCAAATCCCCAAATGTTGCTGTCTGTTGAAAAGTCACTGCTTTTTCTTTTTTTTTTTTGTCTTTTTGAAACAGGGTCTTGCTATGCTGGGCTACAAAAGTCACTGCTTTTTCTTGGAACATACATCTGCACCTTCCCATGGTTGGGTTAAAAGGTGTCTAAGTCCTTGCAGTTTGTGGCCCCAGGGTCTCTCCTCTTGCTACCCTGCTAGCCTCCCTCCTGATCATTATGGCCTCCTGTTGGACTCCCTGTCTCCTGCTGATCACCTGGGTATCACCAGCCTGGCCCTGTCCATAGTGAGTCCCTGTAGAACAACCCAGGTCACCAGGCAGAGGGACCTAAGTCTCTCCCCAGCAGATGCATGTCCTACAGCTCCAAGAGCACCTGTAGAAGGGTGACCCTCCAATGCCAAAGCCTAACCCAAAGGGTCAAAGTGGCAGGGTGGTGGGGGCCTCTGACTAGGCATTCCCAGCCAGGCTGCCTGGGCTATAGTATCTTTCTCACAGACCACTGTAAATCGTTTCTGGCACACAAGAGAAGGAGCATTGCAGGGGATCAAACCCAAAATTGTTGCACTGGTCTATACCTCCAGCCCTTTAAAAAATAATTTATTTTTCGAAGTTGAGGAGGGAACTCGTTAAAGGGGACTTTGGGCATCCTTCTTTAGTTCCAGCACTGGTTCAACCAAGGCAGAAGAGTGGGTCCTGACATGGTGTCTTCTCTGCCTCTCCTGACGGCGGGCTAGGTGCCGAAGTTGCTTCCTCATGACCCACAGCACCAGGTACACCTCCCGCAGCAGCTCAGCCTCAGGTGTGTCCAGGCGGGAAGAGCTTCTCACTTGGGAGGAAATGGAGGTGGAGCTGACAGATGACTGGAAGAGAAAGGGCGCACAGCGGTGATGCTGCCCGCAGAAAGTCCCGCGGGTGCTTGGCTAACTCCTCCGCTTCCATCAGGAGGGCTGAGGCAGCCGCTCCTCCAGGAACCCTTTTCTGCCTGTGTCAGGAGTTCATCTTCTCTACCCATATGTTTGTTCCATTCGTGTGTGTGTGTGTGTGTGTGTGTGTGTGTGTGTTGCTGCAGATTGGAGCTCCAGACCTTTTCACATATTATGTATTTCTCCCTGGGCAGCCCAGGCTGGATTCAGGCTTGGGGTCCTCCTGTCTCAGCCTCTTTGGGTGCAGGAATTACAGGAGTGTCAACGTGGAGGACGACCACACGACACTTGGTCTCCTGCATTCTAGCGCTGAGCCAATCCCCAGCCTCAAAGCTCTCTGCAGCCTGAAGCTCTCTCCTGACCCCAGGCCCTTATTTCCCACTGTCTCCAGGACATGTCCACGCACTGTCCTACCAATACCTCAGTGCATCTTGTGCTAGAGCCCTAAACTTACCACCTTGTCCCCCAAGTCTGCTGCTCCTCCTCCATTCTCCTGCCTCGTCTCTGTCCTTCCCTCTCCCTGTGACCTCCACCCAGTCTACTGCCTGATCCCAAAGTTCTCGCCTTAGACAGTGTTCAAATCTCTTCACTTGCTCTGCCCAAGGATGCCTCCCCAAGCCCAGAACATTCTTTGCTCTTAACCTGGACTGTGACAGCCTGCGTGGGATCTTCTGGGCTCTTCCTTTGCCCCCTGCTGACCACCCTCCTCCCCGCCCAGTGGGGCTGGAAACGGGGATCCACCCACTTACCCATGGAGCTACAACCCAGTCACCACCACCCCACCTTTCCCACCTTTATTATTTTATTTATTTAGGCAGACTTTTGCCACGATGCTAAGGCTGCAGTCGGGTTGGAGCTCCCCTTTCCTCAGCACCACAGGATGCTTGGATTCCGGCTGTATGCCCTCGCTCCCAGCCTCCATGCTCTTTCATAGAGTGGCTTGCTGCTTTTCACTCTTACTGTATGCCATGTTTCAGTCAAAATTCAGTCATGTGGCTCTTTCAAACGTCTTCCTGCCCCTGGGGCTACGTTCCCTCTGTTCCGGTCCCTTGTGGGGCCAGCTCTTCTCACCCCTGTTGTTCCTTTTGGTGGAACACCCTTTTCTTTTCCACTGCCTCCCGTAACAACACCCTACGCCCAGTGACTTCTTTCAGCCTGAGTTCATCCTTCTTCCAGTAGGAAGGCCTCCCATGACTCCCCAGGACTGTTTGAGATGCCCTTCCCTGGTTGCCCACAGTCCCGCTTCCTCTGCTATCACACCTCTCAGAATGCACACAACAGTGCCTACTGACAGTTGTACCCCAGCCCAGGCAAACCTGGTTGTTCAGTATCCTCAGCCTCAGGACCAGGGAGTAGAAGGAAGAGACAGCTGCTGGAGTCAGGCTGCAAAGGACTCACCTTCCACTGGCACATTTGCCAGCTGGATTGCAGGGCAGAGAACATGATCATGGATGCTGACCGGACGGCCGTCCGGGGCACCTGCAGCAGGGAATGGCGCTCGGGGCCCAGCCCCATCTGGGTCCTGTCTGTGGGACTGGCTAGCACACAAGGCTCAGCCACCTTGGAGGACTGCTGCTCCCTGGGGAGCTTAGCTTCTCCAGGAGATTTGGTGAGCTTGCAGGTCTCCAGCTGTGGGGGAGACTTCCCCACCCCCTTCGACAAATGTTTCTTACAGCCAGCATGTTTCAAGATGGTCTGCTTCACTTGGCATCTCCAGAAGACAACCTAATTGAAACCAGACGTGGATAGCATAGGAGGAAGGAGAGGACAGGGGGTAACCAAGGGGAAAGAGGCCCAAAGAGAGAGAGCAACATGTGCCCAGCCTCTTCTTCTCAAACCCTCCCTGTCTCTTGTGTCTCTGTCTCTCTTCTCCTCTCCCTCCCTACACTCACTGTTTCTTCTATTTTTTCATCCTCCTTTTTCTTCTCCTCTTCCTCCTCCTTACTCTTCCTCCTCCTCTTCCTCCTTCTTGTTTGCAGTAGCAAGAATTGAACTCAGGACCTGGGCACTAAACTTTTTTTTTTTTTTTTTTAATGTGTTTGGTTGTTGCAGGGTCTCACTACATAGCTTGGACTTGAGATAATAATCCTGCTTTCAGGCTCCCCAGTGTTGGGATTACAGGTGTGTGCCACTATGCTCAGACTCTGGCTGGCTCAGTCCACCCTGGGGGTGAGGCTGACATGGCATGTAGTACCAGGGATCAGTGATCAAAATGCTCTTGCCAAAGCAGGTGTTTTGTCTGCTGAGCTATGTCACTGGCCCTAGCACTGAACTACTGAACTATATCTCTAGCCTCCCTTTCTATTTTTTTTTTAGGACAGTGTCTCACTGAGTCACTGGGTGGCCCAGATATTTTTCTAGCTTGCCATTGTCTTCCGTTGGCCTCCTGAAGTGCTGGGATTAGGGGCCTGTGCACTCCGCCTCAGTCTCCTGTCTCTCTTATCCCCCTACCTCCTCCCACTCTGTCTTGTGTGACAAGAGTCCAGGCAGAGAAAAGGTGGTCATTGACCAAGACTATCATCTCAGCATCTTGAGGACCAGGCAGTGTGTGCAACTCACCCAGCAGGTCATCTTTTGCCAAATCCGCTTAATGAATTTGAAGAACTGCACAGCCACAGTCATAGCTACAGATATGGAGTGAGAGCAGAGCAGCCTTTGGAGTGGGCAGAGGGACGGGCTGCTGGCCAGTGGCAGACACCTGGAAGGTACTGCAGGAGCTTAAGAGTTTCAAGGACAGCAGCAAAATAATATACAATCCAGGGGAACATGCCCTCCAGTACCTAGTCCCACCTAAGCCCTTTCTCTGCTCTTCACTGGGAAAAGAGTCCCAGTGGATGAGAACCCCCAGTGAGCCAGAGTTCTAGCCCATTGTGAGGCCCCAATTCCAGAGGCTTCAGTCCACATACCTGCTGGCCCTGCCCTTGGGCACACTGAGCTGGCCACCAAGATTGGTGTGGCAGTACACATGTGTAATCCCAGCACTGGGGAGGCTGGAAACAGGAAGATCGCTATAAGTATAAGCTGCATAGTGAGACCCTGTACGAAATATGTAAATACAAATAAAATTGTAATGAAGAACCACACATGTTTTTAAAAATTTTTTTTATTTATTATTTTTATTCTTGTCTCAGAACCCTTGTTTGTTTATTCACTCATTTTTTTTTTTTTTTTTTATGGCCAGCTCAGCCCACCCCAAGGTCAGGGCTGGCGCAGCATGTGGTGCCGGGGATCGAACCGCAGTCCCTGAAGCCGACCAAGCTTCCCCAAGCAGGGGCTTTAGACCACTGAGCCATCCCGCCGGGCCCCCACACATTTTTTTTTTTTTTTAAAACACATTTAACAAATGTGCTACAGACTGGACTCCTTGTGACTCCTGCTGAGACCCTACTTAATGCAACCCGCGCACTGATCACCCCCTTCCAGGCAGCGGGGATATCAGGATGCTCTCAAGGATTCTCAACTTTTCACTTTCAACTTCTGCTCCTTTATTGTCGCAGATTAGTGACAGTTTCCAGTCCAACTTTGAGCCACTCCCACTACATCGTACCAAGTTCCTAGCAAGGATCTTTGGGGGAGGGGGGGGATCTTGGATATTATGTAAGCAAAGTAGAGTCTTTCTTAAATTCCTCAACATGTTCTGTAACGTTAAGACTCCAGATCCAAGTCAGCAACGGCGTATTAGCTTTCTGACACCCTAACAAAACACCTGAGAATAACAATTGAAGAAAGGAAAGGTCTAATTTGGCTATAGTTTCAGAATTCTGAGTCTACAGGAGACTGGCTTCACTAGTCTTCAGCCTGTGGTGAGAGACAACATGTCAGGGACCCCATGCTAGCAGATGGGCCACCCACACTCAGGGTGGCTCTCACCCTCAGCTTTCTGAGGCCTGGCATCTCTGGAAGCACCCTCATGGCTGCTTTGTTTTTGGTATTTTTTTTATTTTACTCTGTGTGTGTGTGTGTGTGTGTGTGTGTGAACTGTTTTGTTAGGAGAGGTTTGTTTTTTGCTTTTGGTGCCAAGGATGGAGCCCAAGGCTTCCAGCTTGCTAGGCAAGCATTCTAGCACTGAGCTAATCCCCAGCCTCAAAACACCCCATAGACACACCCAGAAGTGTGTTTTACTAATTTTTTTTTTTTTTTTTCAGGACTGGGGTTTGAACTCATGACCTTGCACTTGCCAGGTAGGCACTTGTGCCACAAAGCTACCTCCCCAGCCCCCCATTTACTAATTTCCTAGGTGTTTCTCAAGCCAAACTTGCAAGATTAACCACCCATCAGTATTAATCCTGTGTGTGCTTAGGCAATGCCTACACCGACTCTGTTTGTTTGTTTTTCTTGCCTTGTAGCACTGGGGACTGAACCCAGGAAGGTCTGCTTTACATGCAGCCCCTTTTGCTTATTTTAAAGTAAGATCTTGCTAGTCAGGTAGGGTGGCACATGTCTGTAGCCCCAAAACTCAGGAAGCTGAGGCAAGAGGATCACAAAGTTGAGACCAGCCTGGGTGGGGTACCTTGTGAGTTTAAGGTCAGTGTGGATCTGTCTCAAAAGAAAAAAGTCTTCTTAAGTTTGAGCTAGGCAGGTCTCAAACATGACTTAGCCTCTTGTTTGCTTCATTTTGTTTTGTTTTGTTGAGACAGGGTCTCACTGTGTAGTTTTAGCAGCTCTTGAACTCACTGTGTGGCTCAGGCTGCCGTTGAGCTCATGGCAATCCTCCTGTCTCAGCCTCCCAAGTGCTGGGACTGCAGGCACATACCACTATGCCTGGCAAGTTAGCCTCTTGAAACCTAGGATTACACAGGTGTGACATCTTACTGGCCTGGAACTACGCCCCCTGTTTCTGAGGGAGTGGACTTTTGGACTCAAGTGACCTTTTTGTCTTAGCCTCCCATGTAGCTGCAGTTATGCAAGCTACAAGTTGCATGCTACCATACCCGACTCCTAAACCTTTGGATAGCGGCTGAATGAATAAACAACTTCTTCTGCAGGAGCAAAGGTGGGGAGTGGCACAGGAACGGTACAGAAAAAGGGAGCTGTTTCATCCAGGCTCGGACAGATGAGGAAGACTGTGGCTCATCAGGTGAATGATCTGGGTGGGCATTGAATGAGTAACAATCAGAGTCCCCAGCTTTCTGAAATGCTAC
The DNA here is from genome assembly GCA_004027025.1 of Myocastor coypus. NCBI lineage: Eukaryota > Metazoa > Chordata > Mammalia > Rodentia > Myocastoridae > Myocastor > Myocastor coypus. Next base: position 13,507 of record PVJA010038556.1, read on the forward strand.
TGGTCCGTGTCTAGGGGAGAGAACTGCCTTCGCCTTCTAACCATGGTGCTTGGGAATGGGACATGAGGCTTGCAAGGCAGAAATGTTGGAAACACTAACCCGCTGCGCAAGTGATTCTGTAACACGCACGCCCCGGAACAAAGGGCTGCCAGCACAGGTGCTTAGAACAAATTTTTTTTCCAAGATGATGAATTCTTTTAATTGTCTTTCAATAAAAACTGAATTCTGCCAATCATTTTCCTTCATATCCAGTGCCCTCAACTTAACTACCACCTCGCTTGTCTCTTTCTAAAGTGCCAACATAGTGCAGTCCTGCTTGCCTTTGCGAATGTGTTAAAAACAGTATTTGTCAGAGAGAACAATAGGAAAACACAGTATTGTCAGGTTGATGTTTGTTGCTCAGATTTTTTTCAGGCTGCTGATGTATATATGCAAACAATTTAGGAACAGAACGGATCTTGGCACCTTGTGGGTTTTTTTCTTCTCTCCAATTTGCATAGAGGGGAGGCCGGTAGCAAGTGTAATGGCAATCAGATTTCACTTATAATGAGACAATGAAGTGTTTTTGATGGTGGATGGGTGTTTAAATAATCATGACAGCAGCTGCTGGCTCCTTTCTTTCTTGGTCTAATTAGGTGCTGTTTTCTCTGATGAGAATACTCGAAGGGAATCACACCTCAATTCTTCCTGTGTCAAAAGTCTGTCTGAAAGATGACTTCTCATCATCCAAGAAGAAACAGCGCATTTATTTTTCTGTCTGCCTATGACACCACTTGAGGGAAAGGCTGCCTGCTTTGTGCAGCAGTCTTGGTGCATCCTGCTGTGTAGGTGAGGGTGTTTCTTCTAGGGATTAGGAGAACTGTACCCAGTGTGGGCAGATGCCGCAGCAGACAAAAGGTCTCAGTGGGAAGCAAGGAAGAGAAAGCACGTACTGGGGCAAACAGAGAAGCTCTGTAAATAATCCACTTACAGATAATCTTTAATGCTTTGAACATAGTAACAAACCATGTGCAAAACCAATCTAATAGTGCAGATCGCAGGTTTACCTTCCAGAAGGATGGTTGTGCTTTCTCTGTTGCCAAAGGTTCTGGCAGCCTACGGAGAAAGAGGGGGGGAGGAGGGGAAAAAACTTTGAAATAGAGGCACAACCCTACTCCACCTCCAGGATGTCATGAGAAATGGCTGTCTTGGAAGAAACTCTGCCTATTGATTAGAGCCAGCCCAGGAGACTTTCCAGTATCTTCAGACAATATTGATCACGGGCTCTCTCATGTGTCCAGCCCAGGACTAGATACTGGGGGGACTCTAGGGAATCAGAATCGTAATCTCCAACATCTGTAGTGTATAGTTTGCAAAGTGTTTTTCTTATGATGCATTGTTTTGCCTCCAAGCAAGCCCTAATGGAAATTGTTTCCCTGAAAAGAAATGTAAAAGAATATGTTCTCATTAGAGTAATGACTGCTTCTAGAGCCCTAGCTCTGTGGGAGGCTGAGGCAAAAAGACTGCAAGTTCAAATCTAGCCTAGGCAACTTAGTGAGTATGTGAAGTTGTCCCAAAAGAAATTAAAAAGGTGCTTCAGATATAGTCCAGAGGGAAGACTCTGGGCTCCATCCAGAGCAGCAAAAAACAAAAACAAAACGCTCACCACAAAAAAGTCCCCAAACAAACTGCTCACCTTTATTGAGCACTAACCAGGCTTATTGTCTCAATTTCCATGTTTAATTCATCTCAGGTCAGAAACTGGATGCTCCCAGAGGTTAACTACCTAAGTCATACCAGGAGGACACAATGGAGCCAAGACTCCAAAGTAGCTACAGCAGCTCCTACAGTCTCCTGAGCCACCAGGCCTGTGTAATGACACTTAGACATCTTCATCCCCCAAGGACAGACATGCAATAGGCTTTAAGGGCCTATTGTGTACCTGGGTGACTCTAGACATGGAGCATGCACTTGTTCATTTGTGGACTATTCCGGTATTTTCTGGGCATTCCCTACAAGCCAGGCACTGTTTTGTGCTTGGGGTACATCAGGGAAAAAGCAAAGCTCTCCACAGCCAGTGCTTGTTTTCCACTGGAAAAGTAGAAAACAGAGTGGTGATTAGAAAGTAACAATTTCATGTGACATAAAGAAGCCTGAGGACCACAGTGAAGAGAGGAGGAGTGCTAGGGGAAGGTGGGGAGGTAGAATACAATAAGGGTGTGGGTGTGTGTGTATAGCGTGGGGAAGGAACCCAGGGCCTCGCGAATGCTAGGCAAGTGTTCTACTGCTGAGCTACCTGCTCTCCAACACAAGATGGTAAGCTGAAGTCTCGTTAAGAAGCTAACATTCATACACAGAAGTTGGAGGACGTGAAGGAAGGATGGAAAGTTCTGGGCAAAATGAACAGCCAATGGCCAGTGTGTTGAAGCAACATCGAGAAGGCGGAGTGGCCATGCCACGGAGTGGAAAGCCACAGCAGAAGGCACTACAGTGTGATGGAGAACCAGGCCCTGGGGGTCCTCCTACCTAGGCCATTGTGAAGACTTTGACTTTGGTTGGACATGCTGGTGGATGCATATCATCCCAGCCACCCATCCAGTTGAGGCATGATGATTGCAGTCATATTTCAAAATTTAAATAAAAAAATAAAAATTTAAATTCAAAAAATAAGATAAAGAACTAGGGATGCAGCTCAAGGTAGAGCACTTGCATAGCATACATATAGTGTGGGGTTTAGTACCCAGTACTACAGAAACCAAAAAACAGAAACCAAACTCTTCGTTTTTGCCTCTGACTAGGACAGACAGTCCTGGCAGGGTTCTGAGCAGAGCAATGTCCAGTTCCAAAATCTGCCTTTAAAGAACCACTCTAGCTGCTATTTTGAAAATGGGCATAAAAGGGCAAGGATGAGGACAGAGAGGTCATCAGATGGGAGGCAACTGTGTTAAACCCATAAGAGATGAGGCTGCCTCAGGCCAGGCTGTGGCAGTGGAGGCAGCAAAGAAGCTGTTAGGTTTTTGGGTTTTGAACATAGAGCCACATGCAGGTCTACTTGACTGGGAAACCAACTGAACTGCGGTATCAAGGAAGATGTTCTTATAAGGAACTTCCGGAACATAAGAGCACACAAATAATGACAGAAAAAACTGAAAAACTGTATAGGATGGAATTACACTTAGAAAGACCCAAGAGAAAGCATGGCATTAAGAAAATAACATTTCTTGTTTTCATTCTTTACCTCATTAAATCCAATGTATTCATGCAAATAAAGCAAGCCTCACTAGTACAACTGCATCACTTATGACTTCACCCTTGTGATTGTGTGACCAGCACAGGCCATAGGCAGAATGACTGTATTTTGGAAATTATTGCTGTTTATTTTCCAAGGTGAACTCCATTTTAATCCATAGGAAGTGTGAGTTAAAGCACCATATTGCACATATTATTTAATTATTCCTGATCCCTCAGACTGCAGATGCCTTGTGATTATGAGAGTCCAGAGAAGACTAGCTCTTTTCTCATAGACTCTACCTCTAAAATATTAATTTAAAAAATAAACTTGGGTAGATGAGTTGGATTAATACGTTTGTCTTGAGAAAAGATGATGCATTGTCCAGCCTGAGGAGGGGACCATCATCCTCGGCCTGGTGGACTTTATGGTCTGTGTGCAGCGCAGGCACTGTGCAGATGATAGAGTCATCATTTGATCCTTTATTGTGGGTGTGTGTAGGCAGGAGCATTAATGCTATTTACTGATTGACTCCTATGTGCCTTGACTCTGCTATTCGTCCCACTCATCCTTGTGTGCACAGCTTACAGTCCTGTAATTCAGCCTGACACTATTCCTTATTGAAGTGACCCCATTGGTGATATTCACAGTTGAATAGAGGTCTGCCTCCTGCCTGCTGAGTGGTCTTATATAAAGGGAGTGTTCTCGTTAATGGAATTTGTTCCCTTTTTTTTTTTGTCTTTTTGAGACAGGGTCTCGCTATGCAGTTGAGGCTGGCCTTGAGCTCACTTTTGTAGCCCAGGCTGGTCTTAAACTCACACTGATCCTCCTGCCTCAGCCTCCCAAGTGCTGGGATTACAGGCGTGAGCCACCACGCCTGGCATGGAACTTGTTCTTAAAGAGTGGATTGTGGTACTAGATTATCACAATACTAAGTCCTGAGAACCTCCTGCTTGTCTGGTTGCAAGTTGTGCAGCCAATCTCAGATTTGTGGTTAAGAAAGCATATGATAATAGTTTGCTATGAATAAATGTTTAAGTACATTCCTTTCAAAATAAATTTAAACAGTTGAAACATTCTAACAGGATCACTATTTTTGGGAGATCTGACCATTAAAAGGCAACATAATGAAATAAGTAAGCAAGATTATAGTTATTTGTAAGAATTATAGAAACAGTAAAAATTCAATTAGGATCCATGCTAAAAATCATAGTATAGTATGTTGTCCCTGGATGAATAGAACCTCAGAAATCTGCTTGCCCACTGAAGCAAAATGGACACTTAATAACTATACTGAACTCTGTCTGTACCCTAAAATGAGAAAGGAATAAAGGGAAAGAATTGTCCAAGAGATCTGAGAACTAAGATCTGAGAACTAAAGCTTCTTTATTTCTTAGTCATCTCAAAAGCAAGGCAGATATCACAGATTAAGGACTGGGCTGTAAGAACCTTGGGTACATAGTCAAATTTCTGATATTTAAAAATCTCTATGCTAATTCTTGATCTTCTTTCCCTTACTCTACACACACACACACACACACACACACACACACACACACACACACGGAGAGAGATTAGTGATAATATTTTAATAATAGTCTATGAATTTTTTTTTTTTCAGAATCAATGATGATGTCACTGTCCTCAAAAGTTGAGAAAGCCCTAGCTAGAGTCATGGTAAATAGTGACAGTGACTGATGCTATTCCTAGGTCAAATTTGGGGAAATGATGCTATCTGGAAAAAATGTGATTGAAGCAGCAGACAGATCCAGCGCATGGGCAGGGGGCGGGGGCAGACAGCATGGGCTGACTCATCTGAAAGAAGATTAGAATAATTTTCTTTTCCTTTCGAAACTTCTTCCCCATAGCTTTCAGCACATGGATCCTCCTAAGTGTCTCTGAATCTAAGAAGACTGCTTCATCGCAAAGCACACACCCCGTTGCCGTGGAAATGGCATTGTGCTCATGAGTGTGTGTGTGCATACACACACACACACACAAATATGTTAATATACTCTCAGGAAAATGCTTCCCCTTCTGGTGTTCTTTATACTTATAAAAAAAGGCACACTTGGTGACAAAATTATACTAATTCCTATCATCCAACTGTTATCTACAATCTTTTGTGTTTTGACATTAAAAATACTAACTTAAAATTTTTCTTCAACATGATCTCTTGTGGCAGTGAAATAATCTATTATTCATCCCTTCACCTAGCTCTAATCTTTCTCTTACCCTTTAAGTGAATGTACTGAGGAGCTCAATATCTAGAGTTTTATTATTTTTTTAAATAACCTTTCTGCCTAGCAAGCACAAGGTCCTGAGTTCGATCCTCAGTACCAAAACAAAACAAAACTGAAAACAACAACAAAACACTATTAGATTCTAGTTTATTCATTTGATGAGTAAAATGATGAATTCTGTGTATTTCATTTTCTTAAATATTCCCTGGCACTCAGTGAGGCCTGACACCCCAGCAGCCTTCCTAACCCTGTTGCATCTGTGTTTACCAAGTGCTTTGGCTCTTGCTGGGCTGCAGCTCCCAGCAAAGGCTCCTTCCACATCTTACCTTCACCTCCCACCAAGACCCATCAACCAGACACACTTATTCATGCCAAGTTATCCAGTGGCTGCATTTATTAAGTTCAAAGCAATTTATTTCTCCTCTCTCCCTCTCCCTCTCTGTCTCTCTCTTTGTCCCTTTCTGTCTCCTCTCTCTCTCTCTCTCTCTCTCTCTCTCTCT
>PVJA010038557.1:0-19669 GCA_004027025.1 Myocastor coypus
GTAATTTCAGTTATTGCTGTTGCTTCTCTCAAGTAAATGGTTGTTTTACAAAAAAACCAAAAAGGGGAGCCGGGCGTGGTGGCTCACGCTTGTAATCCCAGCACTCGGGAGGCTGAGGCAGGAGGATCGGTGCGAGTTCGAGACCAGCTTGGGCTACAAAAGTGAGCTCAAGGCCAGCCTGAACTGCATAGCGAGACCCTGTCTCAAAAAAAAGACAAAAAAAAAAAAAAAAAAAAAAAAAAAAAAAAAAAAAAAAAAAAAAAAAAAAAAAAAAAAAAAAAAAAAAAAAAAAAAAAAAAAAAAAAAAAAAAGGGTAATAAAAGAGAGTAAGAGACAAGGAATAATGCCATAGGATTGATGAGCTACAATTTTGCATATGTTTAGATTGCTAAATTCCTGCGTAAAGATGTATAACTGCTTTTGTCACATTCTATAGATTTATTAAAATATCAATGCGTGACAGAAAATACTGATTCCAAGTCTAAGACGTTTCATGTTCAGAAAGACAGTGATGTTAAGTTCAACTACCTATATTATAAAGTAATAGTATTACTATTTTCAATATAATAGAAATGAGGAAATAATGAAGTCATTAGTATAATAACGATATAAAGAGAATGGCCTGGAGAAACAAATACAAATATAAATGGCAAATGCAGGAAAAATGTATTTTGTAATTGAAATGATGAGAAATATTATTTCATATATAAAGGGGTCCTAAAAAGCAACAAAATATGACAATCTTCCAGTAGCAAACAGAGGTGGTATGAACAGTGGAGCATGTAACAGAAGGTAAACATATTTTATAGAGAAGTTACAACCATGATAAGAGACAGCAGATTAAACGCCAATTTTATTTACTTTTTTAAAGAAATATATTTATTTTTATTAGCATGAATTTTACAGTGCATAATGAGCACATTTATGCTAGGAAATTTGTATGTGGACAACACACACTAATTTTTTTTTTTTCTGTAAGCCTCCCTCCCTTTCCTCCAACCCTTTCTTCCCCAGCTATGTACGAAAGCTCTATTTCCATGATTTTGCTTCAAGTTCTTTTCCTTCTTTAAATCTTTCTCCTTTTTTTCCCTCCCTCCAGCTTCCGTCTCTTGATTCCCTTCCCTTTGAACAAATTCTTCCTGTTTCCTGATAGAACTTTACTTCCTTCATTTTCCTGCTTACGTATACTTTGGTTTCTCACACGAGAGAAATAATAAAATATCTAAATGTGTATCTGATTATTTTCCTTAAGATTATTTTTGTTTGTTTTCTGCTTCTAGCAGAACTCAAGGTTGAACTCAGGCCCTTGCGCTTGCCAGGCAAGCGCTTATTCCACTGATCTATCTCTCTTGTCCCTAAGATTATACTCTTGAAATGTATCCATGTACCTCAGAATGTCTCAGCTCTATCTGTCTTTATGACAGAGTGGTGCTCCATTGTATTTAATTACCTATTTCCATTTCTTTTTAAAATAAATGAAAGATAACTTTTCTGAAATTAATTCGATCTTATTTTAAAGAATAAAAATGAAACAAAAGCAAAAAAGTGAAAACAAAGACAAAGACAGAGTAAGGTACAATATATATGGTACATATTTTCAGAAAGTATGAAACTTACAATAATGGTTATGTATTTTTATCATCAAATCTTTTGCTCAGAATAATAGACACAAGTTTTCAAGATTGGACAAATAATTGAACATTAAATTGCTTTCAGTAAACCTTAATCATTTTTTGTTGATCTTTTTAATTTATTATTTTTAAACTTAGTTTAAAGAAAGTATAATAAGAATTGATAAAATTTTAAACATGGTACACATTTAGAAGAACAAGATAAAAGATATTCAACCATCGTTTTTTGCATTACACATTACGTTCTTACATGTAATAGCTCAGGTTGCAAATATTAATATGTAGTTCATCAAAGTGAAAATTTTAAAATTAAATGCTATTTTCAAAAAACTGGTTGGAATTATTAATACAATAATTATTATTGTATATGATCATCTTATTAATAATTAATAAAATCATCTCAGCTGTTATATATTTGCATGTTTTTTCTCCTTCCTCTTTACAATATTTTTTGCTTTGTTATTTATTCTTTATATTCAACTTCTTTTGATTTTACTATATCTATTAAATTTTTCACATTTTATTTATTCTTTAAGATTCTTAAACTAGGCAGCTAATTCAATATGTACACATGTGAATCTGATTTATTTCACTTGTTAGTATGGCTTCTACATGCATCCATGAATACAGGCTGTAGCTGTACCTATAAAGGTCTCATGCTTGTCTTTTTCATAGCGGAGTAATACTCCATTATATACAAATCCCACAACTTTTTAAATCCATTTTTCAGGTTATGAGCATTTTGCTTGTGCCCAAGATTTGGCTGTGACAAATTTTGGTGCTTTAAACATGGGTGCATATATATTACTGTGGTATGATGTCTTTGGTTCTTTTGAAAAATATCCAGAAGGGGAATAGCTGTATTATAAGGGACTTTCAAACCTAGTTTTTTGAGGGGTCTCCACACAGATTTCCAATGAAAAACGTTCCAGTCTACATTCTGTTCAACAGTGGGAAAGGGTTCCTTTTCCACAGCCTCGCCAGCATTTCTTATTAGGTGATCTCTTGATAATAGCCATTTTTTTCTGGGGTAACATAGAATCTTAGTGTTGCTTTAATTTGAATTTCTCAAATGACCATTGATGTGAAATAATTTGTCCTGTATTCATTTGCCTTTTCCATTTCCTCCTCTGAGAAGTATGTATTCCTTTTAGATGCCCATTTTTAGATTGATTCTTTGAATTTGAGGCCCTGATTATTTTTCAGTTCTTTATATAGTCTAGATAGAAGTCCTTTGTCTGTGTGATTCTTGGTCAAGATTTTTTTCCCCAATTCATGGGTTGTCTTCTCACTCTGTTGATTTATTTTTCCATCCTGAAACCTCTTAATAGGTTGCGATTCCAATTGTTAATATCTTGAAGTATTTCCTATGCGTTTTGGTTTTTGTTCATAGACTCTGCATACGACTGTCTTCAGTATTTCCTCCTACTTTTCCTTTCATCAGATTTAGTGTTCCTGTTTTAGTGTTTAGATCCTTAATCCATTTTTACTTCAGTTTAGTGAACAATGATAGACCATTGTCTACTTTTAGTTTTTGACATGTGAAGAGCCACTTTTTTTTTTTTTTTTTTTTTTTACACCATTTGTTAAAGAATCCATCTTTCTTCCAGTGAATTTGTTTGGCCACTTTGTGCAAGATAAGGTATCTAAGTGTGTTTGGAGCTGTATGTGTGCATCTTCTAATATGTTCCATTGATCTTTGAGTGTGTTTAATTGCCAGTACAGTGCAGATTGTATCACAGTAGCTCTGTGAAATAATTTTAAGTCAGGAATTGTAATGCTTCCAGCCTTTCCCTTTGTTGTCCAGGACTGTCTTTGCTATTCTACGTGTTTTCTGCTTCCAGCTAAATTTTAAGAATCTTTTTCTCTACATTTATGAAGTACGTTGATGATATTTTGATAGGGATTGCATTAAATAGGCGTAATAATTATGGGAGTATGGCTGCTTTCGTAATGTTTCTTCATCTTACCCAGGAGTAAAGACTATCTTTTCATTTTCTGAAATCCTGTTTGATCACTTTTTTCAGAGTATTGTAATTTTCATTGTATAGATCTTTTACTTTCTTTGTTAATTAATTCCTAATCATCTAATTTTTTGATATTAATGTGAAGGATATTGTTTCCTTAATTTCTTCCTTAGTGAGTTTCTTATGTGTGCACTGAAATGTTATTGATTTTGGGCTGTTGACTTACTGTCTTGCTGTGCTACTGAATTTGTTTATTAATTGTGAAAGCTTCCTGGTGGAATTTTTTGGTTCTTCCAAATATAGTATCATGTAATCTGCAAATAATGATAGCTAACTTCTTCCTTATCTGTTACTTCTCTTTCATTTCTCTCTCATGTAATGGCTCTGGCTGATGTTTCCAGATCTCTATTGAATAGGAATATTCGATGATAGTGGACATCCTTGCCTTGTATATGATTTCAGAGTGAAAACTTCCAGTTTTTCTCCATTTAGAATGCTGTTGACTATTGGCATGTCATAGATGTCTTTTTGTTCAGATTCAGTTATAGGGCATCTATTCCAATTTTCTGTAGAACTTTGTACATGAATTTTGGACATTGTCAAAAGTCTTTTCTACATCTATTGAGATGATCATGTGGTTTTCAGCTTGGGATATATTGATACAGTGTATTACATTTAAAGATTTGCATCTGTTAAAACATCCTTGCACTTCTGGGATGAATCCTTCCTGGTCATGGTGTATAATCTTTTTGATGATTTGTTGTATTGTATTTGCTAGTGATTTATTGAGGATTTTTGCATCTATGTCCATGAGGGAGAACGGCCTATAATTTTCTTTTTGGGTTGAGTCTCTCTCTGGTTTTAGTGTCAATATAATATTTTTCTCAAGCAATGGTTTTGGAAGTATTGATTCATTTTCCATTTTATTAAAGAGTTTGAAGAGCATTACAATTAAATCTTCTCGAAATTTCTTATAGAATTCAGCTATAAATCCATCAGAACCTAGATTTTCTTTGTTAAGATTTTATTACATTTCCAATTATATTGGCTAATTTGGAGCTATTCAGAGTTATTATACATCTTGTTCAGTTTTTTTTTAATTTCTACCTATCTAGGAATCTGTCCATTTCTTCTGTGTCATCAATTCTCTGGGAGTGAAGATTTTCAAAATAGCTATTAATGGCCTTCTGAATTTCTACAGGATCTGTAGTAATTTTGCCCCTTTAATTGTTTTTTTTTTTTTAATTTAAGCTTCTTTCTCCTACCTTAATGAAAATAGATATTTGTACTAATAATGTGTAGATAAGATATCATGTCTGCATCTTGTACTCTAGATAACTACTACAACGACAACAGTATGCAATGTTTTAATTATTATATGTATCCTAGTAACCTGTTTTGAAATTGTTTCATTACTGTTGTTCTCATTAAAAATTAAGTTAAAAAATAAAAAAAATTCATTTTTACTTGAATTAGAGTTTTTTATTTACTTTTTTTGAATAGGTTGGCTATGTTCTTTTCTAACTTTTTAAATCTTTCAAAGAACCAGTTCTTCCATTCATTAATTTTTTGTATTGTTTTCTTTGTCTCAATTTCATTAACTTCTGATCTAATCCTATAATTTCCTGCTTTCTTTAAGCTTTTCACTTGGTTTACTCTTCTTCTTCTAGGTACAGTATCAGAGTATTTATTTATTATCTTTTTGTTTTTCTAATGTGTGAATTTACCACTTTAAATTCCCCTCTGAGAACTGCTTTCATTGCATCCCACAAATTCCAGTAAGACATGTTTTAAATTTCATTGGATGGTAGATATCATTTCATTTCTTGTCAGTTTTATTTACACTCCTTGTTTGCTGAAGAGTGTGCTACTAAATTTTGACATGTTTCAGGGAATTTTTCTGGTTTCTTTTGTCATTAATTTCCCAATTCATTGCATTATGATAAGATAATATGCATCAGATAATTTCTGTTTTCTTGTACTTATTTAAGGATAACCTATGGACTGCTGTGCAGTCCATTTTAGTGAACATCTCATGTGCATTTGAAAAGTGTGTATTCACATGTTGTTGGGAGAAACCGTATGTATATGTCCACTAAGTACATTTTTACAAAGGTTTGGCTGTACTATTTTGACTACTTGATCAATCTTTTTCACATCATGGGCTTTCAAGATCCCCTGCTGAGATTGCATTATTGGTTACTAGATTTTTCATGTCCTTTAAAATTTGTCTTATATAATTGGGTACTCCAAATTTTAGTGCACCCATGTTATCACTGTTATGTTTTATTTTTGAAGTACATAGTGACTTTAAAAATATCTCATTTGGTTTTCTTGGCTTGAGGTTCATATTGTCTTGAAACAAACTAGCTACCCCTGCTTTTTTCTAAGCTCTTCGATCATGTGGTATTATTTTCCATACTTTGACTTTCAGTGTACGAATTTCTTTTTGGATTAAATGTGTTTCCTATATACAGAATATTGTTGCATTTTATGTCTTACTCTACTCTGCCGATGCATTTCTTTTTAATTGGTGAAATGAGCCCATTTACTTAATTGATAAGTGTTGTGTGATGTTTGTTATTTATTTTCCTGCTGTTGGTTCCTTATTTTTCCTGTTTCTAATTCTTTGCCCTGTGAAGTGAGTTGTTTCTGTTGTTATTTTTGGAGGACTGTTCATTTTATTCCCTTTCTAGAACATGTTTTACTACTCCGTGTAAGGTAGGTTTGGTTTTCATGAATTTCTTTAGTTGTTGTTCTTTGTCATGGACGTATTTTGCTTCTTCATTAATTTTGAAAGACAGTTTTGCAGGGCAAATCAGTCTGACTTGTAACCTCTGTTCTTTTGTGACTGAGAATATTTCTCTCCATGCTCTTTTTGACTTACTGGTTGTCATACGCAATCTGCTGTTATTCTGATGGCTTTTCCTTTAAATATGATCTGTTTCCTTTACCTAATGGCTTTAGAGAATGTTATGTTGTTATTTGTTAAATTTTTGGATCATGATTATTATATGTCTGGTTGTAGTTTTAATTGGATGGCTATTGCTTGGAGTTCTACATGCCTCAGTTATCTGAATGCCAGATTGTTTCACCATATTTGGGAAGTTTTCTGATGCCACGTCTGTCCATATTCTTTATGTCATTTGCTCCTTCTTTCTCACTGATGTCTACTGGTCTTTTTCATATTTGCAGCATCTTGAAGGCGTGAATTATTGCTTTCTGGATCCTTGTACTTTTAAGAGATTTTTCCTTACCTGTGCATTAGCTGCAACAGTGTTTACCAAATCTGAAAGTCTTTCTTCACTTTCATCCAAATAGTTTTGCTAATTTTTAAAAATTTGTGTATTTAGTACAAGGGTCTCATTACACAGCTCAGAGTTATATGAATCCTCCTGTTGCAGCCTCCCAGTCCTGCTTGGCAGACAAGCGCTTACACCTCTGAGCTATCTCCCGAGCCCCAGTCTTACAAACTTTTAATGGAGGTTTCAATTTCTTGAATATCTCTGAATCTGTTCTCTGTGCTCTGTTCCTTTCCTATATTGTTCTTTCAAAATTTACATCGTTTTGCTATTGTCTTCTGTTTTTAATCAATGACTTCTTTAGAGAAACTTAGTAATTCTTTCATTATAGTTGTCACTTCTTTTTTTACCTGAGAAATTATTTCTGACCTGTTTTGTTTTATGCTCTTCTGCATTTGTTTGTTTGTTGGTTTGTTTGCTTCAGTTGCTGTTATTTCAGAGATTTCAGGTTTGTGATTTTCAATTTCTTCTATGCTGATGTCTCTTGGGTTTGTTCTGGATAGTCATGGCCTGAGATTGCAATATGCTTCTTCTTTTCTCATTTTCTATTTCAGAGAGAACCTTTTATTGTGATTTCTATAATGTGTTTTCATGAAAATTTGATAGCAGATACCTGTGTCATGGCCATCAGTTTCTCTGTAAATCTGCTCTGTAGGTATCTTCTCTGTGTCAGAGTTGCTTGTTTTGTGCATATCCCAAAATTTTGCCTTCTCTATCAATTCAGAATAAAATATTGGCTTCTACTTGGCACAATCCTCTGTCCTTTAGTGTAGGGATCTTATGAGGTTATTACCCAAGCAACTGCTGATATTATTAGCCAAGAGAGACTGTGTGGTAATGGCAGATGTTATCCTATTTGCAATAGTAGAATTAGATATACTAATAATTGGTAGTGAAATTTAGAAACTGATAAACTTCTGTAACTAATGGATTTGTATTTTAAACTATAAGGGCAAACATTATAGCTATATAAAGAAGAAGACTGTAGGTTGGGCATTTTTATTTAAATTAGTTCTCTTGAGTTCTGTCTGAGTACCTCCCCTTCATGTTTGTGCAGTCTTTCAGGCAGACTAGATCTCCTAATTAACTCCGACAAGCCCTGTGCTGTGAGGGTGTTTTCCCTAGGTCTGGGCCTCCGTCTGGGTCCTGCTGGGTCTCACAGTACAGCTCAGCTCATTGGATCTAGTTCTACAAAACACAAGCTCAATCTTTTGGGCCTGTGTTCTGGGCTCTGTTCCTTCCAGCTCCACCCTACTGATCTGGGCCATAAGAGCCTGGCTGTTTGATTCAGGTCCTTCCGCCTTCACAATGTGGTGTTGGATAGGCTGGGCCTGGCTGCTTAAATGTTAGTTATTAAAACAACTAACTGTCTTTTACTTCTCAGGTTGACAAAGTCTAATAGCAAAGTGAGTGAAGTGATTGTTTGGAAAAGGGACCTCAAGTTGGTGGTCAGCATATGTACAGGGATCACCTCTACTCAGTGCTTAGTACTGAGGAGGGTTTATAGTTGTATAAGTTCTTGGTTTATGGATTCAAATATTTGTAAGAATACATTTTGGACATTAATTTATTAATTTATGATGTGAGCATTGTTTCCTTTATCATTTTGCACAAAATATATTATATAACTCTGCATAAGAGCAACAAAAGTCAATATAGTTTGTAAAAGGATTAAAGGCTTAATTGGCCTGCTTGGGCAGACATTCTAGATTTTCTTTAGTAAAAGAAAAATCATCTACTAAATGGAATGTTTATTATTACACTGTTATTTAGAAAAACGAAAACATATAGCTAGGGAACAAAGACACAGGACAACAAAAGAGAAAAAAGAACATAATTATTCATTTTTAAAATATTTACTGAATGTGTCCTAATTCTCAGCTCTCACTGGGCACTGGGTACAAACAAATAAATAAATTTCTGCCCTCCTGGAATATTCATGCTAGTTTGTATATTTCCTTTTATGTTTTTTAAATGTCAGATATATTTACAGGAAAACTAATAGCCATTTATTCATTTAAAATGCTACTGAATTGGCTTTGTTGTTTTTAGACTATGGAAATAGTTAAAGCACTCTGTGTAAAACATCAGTAAAAATATTTTTCCGTGAAAAAATAAGATACTGGAAATAATGGAAGTCATCTAATTATTTAGTTAGAGAATAGCACCAGAGGGGATTCAGAAAACAATGTGCTGAAACTGCATCTGCCTTCAGGAAGTTGTCTGTATGTTATATTTCAGATTCTTTATCAATTTGCTCATTTGGTATATTCTGTACAACCAAAAATTTTCGTAGACATAAAAGGAAATAAATTGTTAAAATAGGTTTTTCATCTGTAATTTTATAATTGCATTTGTAATTATATAATTATAGTATAATTATAACTTTCTGTTCATTGTTTTGAGCAACAAAATGCTATGAAATTGTAAAACACGGATGTAGAATACAAACCTGGTTTGGTAGTGCACACCTGTAGTCCCAGTACTTGGGAGACTGGGGCACGAGGAACACCACAAGTTTGAGGCTGATCTGGGATAGATAGAGAGCTTGAAGCCAGCATGAACTACATGGCAAGACTGTGTTTCATTATTAGCAAATAAACAAAAACAAAAAATAGCCTCAAAAATAAGAAAAAAATATGAATTATTTAAATTTAGAGTGATTAGGAGACAACTCAGTGGAATACGCAATTGCCTATCAAGCAGAGGGACCTGAGTTTAATCCCCAGTCCTGCAAAAATAAAATAAAATACTAAGTATATTCGTCCTTAGATTTACAGAAATGAACTATATAGTCTTTGATTGCATTTCAAAATTTTCACAACTTCAGTATTGAATTCAATCTAATAATTTTAAACTTGAGCTTTACTGAACAACTTTCATTTTCTGAATAGACTTTTCCTTTACAGTCTTCTAAAAATATTTCACCACTTGGTTTTCTAAGTAGGTTATGTCATTGTTTTGCTCTATTGTGCATTAATAATTTTCTAATGACTATGAGAACAAAGTATTCAGTATTAAATGTTCCCAGGTGATGATATATGATAGATAGATGATAGAAAGATAGAAAGATAGATAGACGGATAGATGATAGATAGACAGACAGACAGACAGACAGACAGATAGATACAAGTGATCTTGGTTGTACAATGAATGGTTACAAAATTACTGCAGTGAAAGACACTTGGACATTAATCCAACTCCAAACATTCTTTCTTGCTTTCAGCACATACATCATCGTAGCAACTTTCTGCAGCTCTTAAGAAAATACTCTTCTCTGTCTTCAACAGGTGTGATCATAGATACAGTGAATGCTGCTCACTGCACGACATTCAGCAGAAAGACAACCTTCTACAGACTTTAGGGCATGTTCCCACTGATTTCATTTACAGAGACTGGTGATGTGAGACTTCTGGCTTCTTTCCAAATTCAAAGGATCATTAAAAGTAAATTTTCTCGTTTAGTTCAGAGCATCCAGGCAAGCAAGGATGTTATAAAAGCAGACACCAAGAGGACTGTCAGAGTAGCTTCAGAAAGTGCTAAGGATAAGCTATAAGTGCATGTGAATGAAGTTGGAATTATTAAACATGATTAATGGCAATGTACCTTTTATTATAATAATTTTAAAACTTTAAGTTCTCATTGTACTTTTAATCATAATGAATAGAGATATGAGATAGATATATAGAGCTAAAAGTGATAGAAAGTATGACTCTAACTTTGATTTTAGATTTTCTCCTTTGCAGTCAGGTTTGTTTTATTTTTCTTGATTATGCTATTTGCATTTTTCTATGTGGTCAAACCCTTTCATTTTGTGTTATTTTACATTTCTTCTATTAAAATCTTTATTAATATTTTATATATATTTTCTCCTTGTATACTTATTTAAATGACTTTTTAATGATAATATTTCTTTTTTTCTTACACTACTGGAAATTGAACCCGGGGTCTTAATGATGCAAAGCAAGTACTCGATCCTGAGCTAAAAAGCCAGTCTTAATTGTAGCTTTAATGACCCCAAATACTTTACACATTTGATGAAAGTTGAATTTTAGTTGTCTCTGTCTGCTGAATGTTATCTCTTGTTTGAATAATGTTATGGTTTGTGTCTAGTTATCCCCCAAAGCCTCATGCCATCATGGAGCAGGGACTTCTTGTGTTTCGGATTAACTCATGATCCACTGGGATTATAGGTTTTAGCACTGCTGGGAATATGAGTGTGAGTGTTACACCAACCTGGGGCAGAGAGCTTGAATGCAATATAAGAGAGAGAGAGAGAGAGAGAGAGAGAGAGAGAGAGAGAGAGAGAGACAGAGAGAGAAGAGAGATTCCCTCTCTGTTACCACTGTTGCTATTTTGCTGCCATGAATTGCTGCTCTCTGTTATGTGCCACGCTGCCTTGGAGCCAGCTGAGTATGGACTGAAACGTCCAGTAACTGTGAGGTGAATAAACTTTTGCTTCCTTCATTTTGGATGTCAGGTTTTTGTTCCAGCAATGAAGGAGAAGAGTAACTGAGACAGAATTTGGTACCACAGGAGCAGGGTCATTGCTGTGGCTAACACTGACCATGTGGGTTACAAGATTTTTGGGACTACTTTAAGAGAAGTGATAGGAAGCATTTGGAGAGGTTGTCTACTTTCAATGAGCTGCAAAAGCTTCAGCTATTCTGTAGGGGAGATTCCACTCAGAGCTCAGACCAGAAGACTGTCTGGAAGCCTGCCTATAAAGTCCAAACTGGAAAGTTTCTGCTGGGAAAAAGGACTACATTAATTGTTGGACTCCAGATGATGTGTGCTATGTTTGGCTCAAAGACTGTCTGAATTTTGCTCGTGCCCAGAGACTTTGCCTAAGACTAAGATTAAGCATGGAGGACTGATTAATCTTTCAAAAGGTATTTCAAAGCAGCCAAATATTAGGCCAGTGGCATGGTTCTTATTGGGGGCTTATAGCCAGATTTATGCTGAAAATCAAAAGCAAAAAGTCAAACAGAATATTTGAAATATTGTGTGCTTGAGCCAGGCGTGTTGGTGCACGCCTGTAATCCCAGCACTCGGGAGGCTGAGACAGGAGGATCAGTGCAAGTTCGAGACCAGCCTGGGCTACAAAAGTGAGCTCAAGGCCAGCCTGAACTGCATAACAAGACCCTGTCTCAAAAAGACAAAAAAAAAAAAAAAAGATAACTACAAACAAAAAGACAAAAAATAATAATAATAAAAAAAAATATTGTGTGCTTGGTCAGAAAGGAAGCACCAGAAAATCTGTGGAATGCAAAGAACAGTTGAAAGGATCTCCATGGCAAAGAAGGAACTATAGAATAGAATGGATAGACTGAAGGCATCACAGGAGGCAGCAAATCTCCGCCTTTTGAAGTTTCAGAATAGCAAAAGTCAGGGACTTTGTCTTGAGGAAAAAGCCCAAAAGTCTGGAAAAGTCAGAAACTTAGATCATCTAAGGGAAACTGCAAAGAGGAAGCAAAGCCAGCCCAAGAGAGAAGCCATGGGCGGTACTACCAAGAGCACCTTAGGGATGAGCCCCTTATGGCCTTTGGAGCTCACAACTCAGTGCAGACTGTTTCATATGCTTCAGTTGAAACTATGGGATGTAATGTTTGCCATGGTGGATTTTGGATTTATGTTGGTACTAGTGTTTTGTATTCCCCTTTTGGAATGGCAAAGTTTATCTTGTGCCTTTGAATACTGGACGTGTTTGATTTTTCTTTTGCACAGGGGCTCACAATTAAGAGTTTGCTTTGGGTCTTGGAGAAACTTGGGACTTGGACTTTTTAGCAATGTTGAAACTATTGGGAATTTGGCAACTCTTAGAGATGGACTAAAATGTCTTTTGCACAAAGGGATGTGCATGGGACTTTGGGGATCCTGGGATGGAATATTATGGTTGGTGTCTAGTTGTCCCTGCAAAGCTTCATGCAGTCATGGAGCAGGGACTTCTAAAGTTTGAGATTAACTCATGATCCACTGGGATTATGGGTGATCCTCTGGGATTATAGGTTTTATTACTGCTGCGATTATAGGTGTGAGTTTTATACCCAGACTGAGGCAGGCATCCTCGATGTAATATAAAAGATATAGAGAAACAGACACTCTCTTTTGCCATTTTTGCTGTTCTGCTGCCATGAACTTCTGCTTTCTGCCATGAGCCTCTCTGCCTTGGAGCCAGCTGAGTATGGACTGAAACCTGCAGTAACTGTGAGATAAATAAAGTTTTCTTTCCTTCATCTTGGGTATTAGACATTTGTCCCAGGAATGAGGAAGAGTAACTAAGACAAATAGCTTCTTGGTATTTTGTTCATCACGTAGTGAATGTGAAGAATTTACCTTGCAGTAAAACAATGGGAAGGATGGCAATTTAAAACATTATCTATCTATCTATCTATCATCTATCTATCTATTTATTTTTAGTATTGGAGTTTGAACTCAGGGCCCTATAATGCTAGGCAAGCACTCTACCACTCAGTCACAACCCCAGCCCTAAAACCATCTTTTAGTGAAAAAGTTAAGTCCATCAGTGAGTCAGAGATGACAATTTATCCCCCAAAATATAATAAGCTGGATAAAATATTCTCACATTTGTAACTGTAAGCACTACTTTTAAATATAGCAGCACTGACTCATGAGTTTTTATCCATTGTTATCAGTTTATTCTTAAGTTACTTATAGATTCAAATGTAAAAAAAAGAAGCACCCTGAGAAAGATGTTGATTTGTGTGTGTTTGTTGATATACTTGAAAGTTTATGCTTTACAACCTTAAATTATGATAAGTAAAATTCCTACTGAAATAAAATATTGTAAAATTAATTAAATATTTAAGGAAAACTAGCCAGGTGTGGTGGCGCACGCCTGTAATCCCAGCACTCAGGAGGCTGAGACAGGAGGATCGGTGCGAGTTCGAGACCAGCCTGGGCTACAAAAGTGAGCTCAAGGCCAGCCTGATCTGCATAGCGAGACCCTGTCTCAAAAAGACAATAAATAAATAAATAAATAACGCATCATTTTTTTAGAAAAATGACCTTTTTACCAAGTTTTGTGCAACTTTGAATAACAGAAGTTAATCAGTTGAATTTTATTTCATTTTCATGTCAGTGTTCAAATACACCTGCTGATCTGTTAATATTCAGAACACATATGTTCCTGGAAATGAAGCAGAATAATTAAAATATGATAGATTCAAAATTATATTTTGTCAGTGTCCATTTTATGTCTCTAATTGAAATAAAATTCTAGCCTTGTACACAAAAGCACATTTTAAAACTTGCTTATACAAAGGATAACTAACTACAGATAAATTTTAAGCCCACTCTTATGAGTAACATTCTCGCCACATGCATAACAGGTACGTAGCCAACAATGAAGCTCCTTGTGCAATGTATTTAATGCATTATAAAACAGTCTTATAATTAAATATGTACCTATATAGTTACAGTGGGAAGAGGCTAGATAAATGTTTTTTTGTAATAATTGGCCTAATTTTGTATCATCATTATTAACGACTTCATAAGCACCAAATTCTTTTTTACATCTAGAGAAAGGCAATTTTTCAAGATCATAAAAATTTTCTGTTGAATTATAACTATACCCATTATCTTAAAAGGGAAGTTATCTTTAGGGTAAAATCACTGCCTATAACAAAGAATTTTAGCTTTTCTTAACATAAATAACAATCACTTGTATCTTTAGTAATTCAAAGAACATGAAGTGTTAATTATTGAGAAACTCAATTTACATTACTCAAATAAAGCATTTTCTCCTTAATATTTAGTTTCTGTCTTCTGTTTATTTTTCTGGATTTATTTGTGATAAATATTTCACTGAGGCTATCGTTTTGAAGAAAAAAAATTCCTTCCCTGGTTGGAATATTAATTAGTTGTAGCTATTTTTAATTGGGGCAAAATAACATCTTCATATACTGTGGCTCATGCTGTAGATTACAAATAATAAGAAAAAAATTAACAGTCTAACACACATTTGATAGTTTACATTTGCATAATACTATTTGAGAGTAAAGAAAACTAAAAACAATAAAATTTATGTATTTATATCCATCAATATGCTTTGGAAAGGTTTTGAATTTTAATAATAGCATTGCCATAAATAGTGCCATTCATACAGAAAAATATGATAAATTCATAGTTTATTGTTAAGGTAAAAATATAGGAACAAGAAAATTCTTTCTCAAAAACATCAAATATTTTATTTGGAAATTGAAAAGTTATTGCTATTGGTAGTAATAGGCCTACTTATTTCAGACGAAAGGTCCCATCATGAATCTAAAGTGGTAGACAGAATATTTACCATTTTTGTTTGACAAAATGAGAAAACCACCAATTATTTGAAGATTCTGAGACTACTATTAAGAAAAATAGATGAACATCTAGGTATTAAACTCTAATTTTTTTTTTCCTTTGGCATTTGTCAACTCAGTGGTCAAGTTATAAAGAAGCTAAGAATTCTGAGAAGAAAGGAATAACATACAGAGAAACTGGTCCAAGTTCCTCCAGGTGTAGGAGACAGGAAACCACAGAACCTACAGAAAGGAAACATCACTAAAGAACCAGGGTTTTCTCCTAAGATCCAGAGGTCTACATTCTAAAAATAAGAAAAAAATTACAAATAGGTTAGTGTTACAATAGGCTTAATTCAATGAGAAGAAATATTAGTGCTAATAATGTATAGAAAAGTTATCATGTCTGCATCTTTCAGTCTCAACAACTAGTATGAAGACAACAGTATGCGTTGCATCAATTATTGTGACTGTACCACAAACATGTTTTGTAACTACCTCACTGTTATTTCTTTCTTATTAAAAGTAACAAAATTTTAAATATATATATAAAAACACAATTATCATTTTCTGATAGAATTATTAAAGCAGAATTTTATGTATGAAAATGACATATGATTAGTAATTCTTGATAAAACAATTCTCCAAAAACACTTCAACTAATAAAAAAAGTGAAGTCCAGCTTAGAATTAACTCAGTAGTTACTAAAGTCTATTAATTGTGGTCTTATGGGAAGCAAAAATGAATTTTCCTTACAAAAAGGTAACTTCTATCCCATTGGGTAATTATTTCTTGAATTTTAGACAAAATAAATGATGAAATGAATATTAAACAGAAATAGAATTGATTAAAAATTAAATACATTAGAAATTATATATAATTGTGTAAGAATATACTGCATATGTGTCTTTATTATATATGATTACATATTATATACACATATATGTACATGTATAACCATATACATACTGAGAATTAAATAAAATGTTCGTTTAAACAAGTGGACTAAAGGGTTGGAAATAGCTCTGTGGAACAAGTGCCTGCCTGGCAAGTGCAAGATTGTGAGTACAAATACGGTCCTGTAAGCTGGGCATGGTGGCGCATGCCTGTAATCCCAGCACTGGGGAGGCTGAGGCAGGAGGATCAGTGCAAGTTCAAGGCCAGCCTGGGCTACAAATGTGAGCTCAAGGCCAACCTAAACTGCATAGCAAGAGCCTGTCTCAAGAAAGACAAAAAACAAAGCAAAAAAACAAAACAACAACAACAAAAAAGGTCCTAAAATAAATAAATAAATAAACAAACAAACAAAATTTATTGGGATGGAGAGATGGCCCAGTGGCACATCTCAGATGGCACATGCTTTGGCAAGCTTAGGTAACTGTAGGGACCAGGGTTCAATCTCAGCCCCACATACTGTACCATCCCCACCCCCAGGAAAGGCTGAGCCAGTCTATATGTATGTATGTATGTATGTATGTGTATATATATATATATATATACATATATATAATTTTAAACTCAATTTTTATGAGTACACACTTTTCACATGTATCTTTCTCTTTCATTTTTTTTTAATGTGTAAAGTACTAGGTCTCTGTACACAGCTCCAACTCATAGGGATCCACCAGCGCTGACATTACAAGCATGTGCCATCCGCTTGGTCTTGATGACCTGCTCAGCAGCTCCCATGGTCGGGTCCGGCACACCATGTGGTGTCCCGTGTGGAAACCCGGTTCCTGTGTTTGTTTCATTACAGGTTCTCAGTGCACTGAGCATGTTCACCAGCCCTCACCTGTATCTTTCAAATATGTTTCCATGTTATATCACAAAGGACCAAACTCCCTAAATTGAATATTAAACAAAATTCTCTCATTATAGTGCAGTAAAAATAAATAAAAATTAGTTACAAATTTAGGAATTGAAAAGTTCATTCTATGTGAAGCTTTACAGAATCTCTATGAAGTAATTTCTCAGTGAAAGAAGTGATATAAATCAAAATTATAAATCTCTAAAGAAATAATAACGATTTCTAAAAGTACATAAAAACTCTAATCAAGGAAACAGTTTCAATTGTTCATGGCAATAAAATAAGAAATAAAAGAAATTCTAAGTACATTAGCAAGTTTCATTTGTTCCTTTAATTCAACAACGACTTTGTATTCAGAAACTACTAATATGCAACTTATGTTTAGATGTGAAGATTAAAAAAAACCCCTTCACATTCATTTAGCACGTTTATTTATTTATTTATTTATTTATTTATTTATTTATTTATTGAATGTATTTAGCTCAGGGTCTAGTGTCTCACTATGTAGATGGGCCTCGTAGTGAGTCTTCTGTTTTCAGGCTCCCAAGTGCTGGAGGATCACAGGTTCTCACCGCCAAGCTCCGTCTCAATTGCTGTCTCAGTGTGCTCTGGCGTGGGGTTGGCATGGCCACATTCAATTAACATTTTTAACATTAGCACACTTTGCACTTTTAGTTAACTACCTCACAATCGGAGTGAATTTAAGTTGGGTCTTTCCTGATCCAGTACTCTGACCTCCTACCTGTCAATCAGACATACTATTTCCTTTAAGTTGATGTTAATATCTCCACATGTCCCAATCAACTGCCTATTGACTATGTTTATGGCCATACTCTTATTTATTCAGAGTCCAAGTTAACATTTTTAAAAAATCACAAACATACAACTAACACAATTTAACCAAATATTTAAAAATATTATTTAATTGATTTTTATTCATTTAAAAATTTTCACTACCAGAGATCTGTGTAAAAGTCATTTTATCACTAAAATACAAATAATCAAATTATATTTACCATGATTATTCCAATGAAAGATTAATATTTGTACCCTCTTTTATCCCTTTTGATTTGGAATATCATCCATTTGCTTTGACTAGAAAGATAAAACAGTTAAATTATGCTTTTTCTTTATAAAAATTAATTTTTTGAGTGTGTCTGCTACTGGGGATTGAATTCAGGACCATGCACTTGCCAGGAAAGTACTCATTCTACTGGGCTCTCTCCCTCAGGCACCAAAATTGAAAACATTTTAAAATAATTAGGTGTTCTAATTTTATAAATAGCCTCTATCCTTATATATATTCTCCATATCTTAATTGTACTTCTAAGAGATACCTCAAAATCATTTCTAATATTATTGTTGCTGTTGATGATGAATTTTTAAAAATTCAGTCATATATATATTATTGAAATGGAGGTTCTTTTTAGATAATTTCTTTTATGAATTAATACAGTGAAGTTCTTAAGTTTCACTTAACCTACAATGCATTTTTGTGACTAACAAACTTATTTTATTTATTTTTTTCTTTTAATAAGAGATAACAATATGATATTTTCAAAAACACATAGTAGTACATACCAAGTAATTGTTACAATGCATATTACTGTCCTCGTAGTAGTTATACAGAGCACAGGATGTAGGCATGTTAATTTTTCTAATTATTGTTGGTACAAAAAATTTATTCTCATTGAACCAAGAGGAAGTAGTTGTATACATAGTCTAGTGTTCCATAATCAAAATGGATTATTGCCAGAATGGATTCTGGCAATGCCAGAAGCTTTGATTTAAGCTCTTTACAGCTCATCACACTAATCTTTTTTTTTTTTTTTTAAACTATTTTGTTCTTTTTGGTACTGGCAATCGAACTCTGGGCCTCCTTGCTAAGCAGGTACTGCGCTGCTGAGCAACATCCACAGCCCCAGCATACTAAACTAACTTTACGTGTTATGCCTTATGGTTAAACTTTCTTGCTGGATGGTTAAGGGCAAGTTAAAGCAAGACCTGTATAAGAAAACATATAACTTCTGCATCTCCCAAGGTGAATCGAATCCCCTCAGGATTTACTCTGAAACTTTGTACAGTGCTTTGTAGAACTGTTGTCAGTGTCCGGCCATCTGGATGATTCATGACCATTGCTTGACTGTTTGCTTTCCCTGAAAGCCTGAAAGAATGTGCTTTCTCTAGGTGACTCTCCTTTTGCACATTATATATATTTAATCCCTTTCCTCTGTGGTCCCATAATCTTGAACAGAAAACTTTGGAAACCACTGAGTTATAGGATGTTACAGCATAGATTCTCTTATGTCCTGAGTCCTCACTGACCTTGAAGAGCTAGGGCCAAAATATTGGCAATCCTTGTAGCCCTTTGTTATGGTTTATGTCTAGTTGTCCCCCCAAAGCCTCATCGAGTCATTGGGCGGGGACTTCTAGAGTTTGAGACTTGATCCATGATCCCTGGGATTATGGGTTTTAGTACTGATGGGATTATGGGTGGAAGTACTTCTGGGATTATGGGTGTAGCCTAGGGCGGGAGCTAAGGTGGAGAGCCTGAATGTAATATAAAGAGAGACAGAGAGACAGACTGGAGAGCTAGCTGTTGCTGTTGCTCTGCTGCCGTGTTGGTTGGCTACCTCTGCCACCATTTTGTTGCTGTTCCGCC
>PVJA010038558.1:0-19674 GCA_004027025.1 Myocastor coypus
ACTTTTCTATATTCATTACCTAACACTGAAATCAACATTCCTAGCAGAATAAATATTTTTAACAAGCCTACTATGTAAAATCATTAGTACAGAACACATACAACAAATAAGGTTAGATGTCAGGCATTGATTTAACCTCGTAAACAGTAATTTTCTTAGGGCCAGCCAGATAACTCAGCAGACTAAAGCACCTACTTAGGCAAAGCGCAGCAGCTGAGGTTTGATCCCTGGCATGCCATACCAGCCCTGCCCCAGGGCTTACTGAGATGGTAATTGAGACTGGGCATGGTGGCACACACCTGTAATCCCAGGGTCTGGGGGGCTGAAAAAAGAAGAGTCACTATGAGTCCAATCTACATAGTGATACCCTGGAGACCCTATACTAAATACGTAAAATATAATAATAACAATAATAATTGTCTTAAAACCGAAGCAAAAATGTTAGATAGAATAGGATGGCCTTATGTACAAGTAAAGTCCTAAGTCCTTTTGCCACCATACAGACTCTTTCTTTCTGGAACAGA
Organism: Myocastor coypus; assembly: GCA_004027025.1. NCBI lineage: Eukaryota > Metazoa > Chordata > Mammalia > Rodentia > Myocastoridae > Myocastor > Myocastor coypus. The sequence goes on from PVJA010038558.1 coordinate 525, forward strand.
TGATGCAATTTCTGTTCCCTATCCATTTTGCAAGAGCAAAGTAAATTAGCTGACCCATATACAATACTTACTTTGGCCCATTTAGGTGACCACAAAGAAAAACGAGGGGCTTGTGCTTAAAACATTTTACCCTCCAAAAATTACCCTCTCACTAACGAAAGAAGGTCATTCTCCATCCACTGAAATTAAGTCAACAGAAGTGACTTCATTTGTACCATGAGAATGTGTCCCTGTTGTTACTGACAACAAAATAACACTACTAAATATTTATTTTGTCTAGACAATATTTTAATTCCAGAATTTAAAGCGTAAGTTCAAACAAAATAAAACATAAACTGCATAAGCATCTGCAGCACACTGGAAGAAAATTATTGTTATTTGCCAAATACAAGTTAGAACATCCATCGCTAATGCTCAAAATAATAAGTGTATATTTTGAAATGACCTAAGAAAATTTGGTTACTTGACCGCTGTGAAGTTCTTTTGATTAAGATCAATATCCTCTAGCAATGTTAAAGTATTTTGTTTGACACTAGTTTACCTATATGACCTTTTCTTGTTGGTATTTGATTATCGTTTCTTTGTCCTTTTAAACTTTCTGTAACTCTATACCTTCCAATTGTATTTTCTATAAAGATTACAGCTGATTTGAACTTTTGCTTTTTTTAGCAGTTGGATAATACTTGTCTTTGGGGAAAGAGTGTAACGTTTGTTCTCATTATAACTATTTCAACTTCTTTCTAAAAGACTTTTAAATATTCATATGTCCTGGCTTAGATACCTATTGTTGAAATCTATGTTAGTGTAGTGGCACAAGCCTGTAATTCCAGCTATTCTAGAGGGTAAGGCAGAAGGACTGAAAGTGTAAGGACAACCAAAGTCACTTGGGAGACACTTCTCAAAACTAAATGAAGGACTGGGCTTGTTATAGTCTATGTCTAGATCCCTACCTTACCCTCCAAAAGCTCATACAGAACCATGGGTCACCATCCTTTTCAGGAATGGCTGAATCTAGAATTTGTGACTGATTCATGGTCCAATGCTGGGGTTAAAGGTGTGAGTGCTACACTGGCCTTCAGCCAGGTAGCCTACATACAAGTTAAGGGACAGAAAGTGGTTTTTGTGTTCTCTCTCTTTTATTGCTTTTAGTGTCTTCTGGCACATGAATGGCTCCCCCTTTGTCATGAGCTATCCTGGCTTGCAGCCATTAGATTATGGACAGAAACATCTACAAATTGTAAGCTCAATAAAGCGTTCTTCCTTTAACTTTGAGTATGAACAATTGTGCCTCAGCAATTAGAAAATTAACCAAGACAGAATTTGGTACCAGAAGTCGGGTCATTGCTGTGACTATACCTGACCATGTGGTAAAGATTAAAGATGCCTTTAGGAACGTCTTGTGGGAAGAGTGTGGAGTGATTCAGAGATACCAACAGAAAAAGTAGAGTTAGAATGCCTTAGGCTTTCCTGTATGGGAGATTCTGCTCACTGCCCAGAAGACCAAAAGGCTAATAGAAGTCCTGCCAGTAAAGACCAGACTGCAAAGGTTTCTGCTGGGAAGAAGGTCAGCATTTGCTGTTGGGCTCCAGAAGATGTATTATGGTTTGGCAGAAAATTTGTCTGCATTCAAGCATTAAGGATGGTGGGATGCTTAACTTGGCAGAAGAAATTCAAAGGCAGGATAATGTTGAGGCAGTGTCATGGACACTCCTAGTGGGTTTTAGACAGATTTATGTTAAGAATCAAGAGAAAAACACCCAGCGGAATGATTTAAAACATTATGAATTTAAGGAAGCCTTGGTAAAGCATTGGATAGCAAATACCGAGCAGAGGAGATATTGATTCCTGAGAAGGAATAGGAGTATAGAAAAGACAGACTGAGAACATCTCAAGAAGCAGTACAACTCCACACTTTGCAGTCACATAATTGCAAAACTGACATTGCTTTAAAAAAAAAAAAAAAAAAAGCTGCAGAACACCATGTTGTAGAGTGGTGGTGAACTAGAAAATTTGTTCCTCAGAACTGGAATCAAGAGTGTTCAGCGCTCTGGGCACTCAATTCCTACACCCAGGAGGGAGGAAAGCTTCACTAATGCTACAGCTGGTACAGCTAGTGGCAGGCTCTGGCATCATCCAGATGCTGCTGGTTTTAACCATATGCAGAATAGAAGGGTTTCAGGGTCAGAATGGCTTCCACCCAGAGTTCAGGAGGAGGTCTGAAAGATCAAGCAGTGTGTGCCTGCAAGGACAGTATGTGAAGCCGTGAATAGGAAGTTCAAGGTGCAGTAGATACCCCAGAAGTTTACAGAGGCTAGAAATATGGGTTGCCTAAGGACAACTGCAAAGAAGGAGTAGAGCTGGCCCAAAAGAGGAGCCCTGGCAACTACAGCTACCAGGAGGGCCTTCAGGAAGGGTCTGCCTAAGCCCTTCGGAGTTCCTGTTTTGCCACAGATTGCCTCAGATGCTACACGTGGAAGTGTAGACCTACTGTTCACTCTGCTGGATTTTGAACTTTCTTTTGGTTCTGTTTCTCTGCATCTTCGTTTGTAACTTTTGAAATGGAAATGTCTGTCTTGTGCCACTGCATATTGGACGTTTTTGCTTTCTTTTCATTTGTACCAGGGCTCACAGCCAAGAGCTTTCCTTGAATCTCAGAAGAGATTTGAGACCTGGACCTTTCAGCAGTGCTGAAACTGTTAGGCCTTTGGCAACCCTTAGAGATGGAATAAATGCCTTTTGTGTAAAAGAATGCACATAGGTCTTTGGGGAGCCACGTGCAGAATGTCACAGTTTGTGTTTAGATCTCTCCCACTCACAAAAGCCTCAGGCAGTAATGGAGATACGGGCTTTATTACCTTCATTTCAGTAAAATATTTAGAATTGATTGGAATATTATCTAAAATATGTATTGGTAAATTTATCCTGTGGATATACACCAAGCTATTTATATTCAGTTTTTCAAAGCTATTTAATATTCTATAATCTAGTACTGTATGCATTTATAAAATACTGAAATGAATAAAACTACATATTTCTACATGTATATACATACATATATAACATAAATAGAAAGATATACATATTTCTCTATATATGGAAATATCTCTGTATAAATAGAAAACCTCTGGTATTACATACAAAAACTATAAATAGTAACATTTCTAGAAATGGATTCTCACTGGTATTTTTTTTATTTTTGACTTTACATATTCTCTAAGCATTTTACAAACTACATGTGATCACAAAAAAATACTATTGATTATCTTCCAAAAATCATTGTAAAATGGAAAGTAGCCCTGTTGTATTCTGATGAAGCACTTTTGAGTAAGTGGGTGTACTTAACAACTTCACCTCAAAGGACAAGGCTTGTTGCCATTAAGTCATTACACATGTTCGGTTTGAAGGCTTTTATTAGCTCTTGATGAACAAGATTCATTTCTTGAGCTCATCCCTTCCTCATTTGAAGTTGATGCAGCTGCAGAAGGTGAATGTTGTCACTTAGTGGCAAATGCAATGACTTCATATTTTGGGACAACTGACATATTTTATAAAACAGTTTTCACATGCTACACTTGGCACTGACTTTAGAATGTCCTGGATTGTTCTGAACCATTTCATGGCAAAATTAATTTCTGTATTACTTCATTTTCCACTCTTAAATGATGCTCTTTTTCTGTTCAAGTTAAATAGACATGCCTATCTCAAAGGGGAATACATGACTCTTAATCTTTATAATAGCCTTTCAGTCCCCAAAATTACAGTGCTCTTACAGCTACTCCACAGCACTACAAAAGATTCTTTCCAATTCAACACATATTTGTAAACTGTCTTATAGACCACAAATCGCAGTAAACTCCAGAGTTAGAAAGGTTGCTTACTTTCTCTGCTGTTCAAATATTCACCAGCCAAAAGAGGAAAGATAGTTGTAGAGAATTTCAATTTAACCCGGGAGAGATAAGGACCCATAAAAGGAGGTGACCCTCTCTGATTTCTAGTTTTTAAAATAAGCATATGTTCTTTTTTTTCAAATTGGTATTTCTGTTTTATGAGTTTCTAGTAGCCAAAAATCCTTTATTTTCACATTCATTCCAGGCTTCCTATGTAGCCACAAATAAACCATTCTCTGAATAGTATTCCCATTAATAACAAAAATGAAAAATATTTGCAAAGTAATGTGGAACATGTGTGTGTGTGTGTGTGTGTGTGTGTGTGTGTGCGCGCGTGTGTGTGTCCTCAGAGTTATACGAAACTAAGTTTTTCCATGAGAAACTTAAATCTTGAGAAAGCACAGAGATAATGCAATGATGGAAAGAGAGAGGACAAAAAAATAGAGAAAAATGAAGCAGTTCTGTAATTCTTCTGCCCCATAAACAAGAACATCTGCAACCCAGGAAATGCCTTTAATCCCCATGTAACTAATAAGGCCATAGCATGGCTTCCAAATACAAATTTTGATTTTTTTAATAAAAAACCAATGGGACAAAGTTGACTTGTTGTTGACTTCTTATGAACAGGAACAAATAAATAAAAGTTGTCCTTGATTTCAAGTTCAGTTTTTTCAACCAAATGTTCTAGGAGAAATATCAGGCACCCTTCATGAACTCTGCCTGGAGAAGCAGGCATCAAAATTATATCAGGTCATACAGGACAATGAGAGCTTGGAAGAGTTCCATAAAGAAATTATACAGTAAGAGATTAAATGATATGCAGAGTAATGGTGATAAGGCACAGGGCGAGACATAGATTCTCTAAATATTAAACACATTAAATTTCTGTTTTTCACATATTGTGAGTCTTACCTAAGGACTATCTCAAAGATTAGATCTTTTCTCAGGGGAAAAACTTTTTGACATCATTTTGATCCAATGTTACCCTTTTTGGTTTTAAAATCACTCTGAGAAACAAGTTGACCATTACCTCACACAACTCTCTTTCATTATTTCACTTATATTTAAAGAAATAACTGCTAAAGCACCAGTTTTGTTGAAGATAAATTTCAGAATATCTGGCTGTTCATGGATGCATTGCTCCAAAAAGTTTTCAAAGACTACTTCTTTATCAACATCATATGGAAGGTACAAAATGAAATCACACTCAGAACCTCCCAGGAATTTCTACAATGAATTTTTGTGTCATCATTTAAAAGGATCTTCTCTCAAAAACTCAAGATTCTGAATGCACAGATACACCTGTGTAAAATGTTTGCCTTCTGATCAAGGAGGACATGCAGTGAAGAAGTCACTAATGAACATATGGTTGTTATGGTTTGTGTCTAGTTGTCCCCCCAAAGCTTTATGTAGTCATGGGGCAGGGACTTCTAGAGTTTGAGACTAACTCATGATCCACTGGGATTATGTGTTCTAGTACTACTGGGATTATGGATTTTAGTACTTCTGGGATTATGGGTCTGGTCAGGGGCAGATATCCCCAGGCACAGAGCCTGAATGTATTATAAGAGAAACAAAGAAGCAGACTCTTGCTCTGTTGCTCTCTGTTGCCCTGGTTGGTCGGTTGTCTCTGTTGCTGTTGTTGCTGTTCCATTGCCATGAACTTTTGCTGTCTGCCATGTGCCAGTCTGCCTTGGAGTCAGCCAAATGTGAACTGAAACCTCCAGTAAATGTGAGCTAAATAAGCCTTTCCTTCCTTCATTTTGGGTGTCAGGTATTTGTCTCAGCAATGAGATAAGAGTAACTAAGATAAGATTTTAAACAAATATAAATCATCAGGATATAAGAGCCTGCAGATTTTTCCCTTCAGATTTTGGGTCTCTACTGAAAAGGAACAAAGTTCTTTAATAACTGATGAAATTCACAGCATGACTCATAGCAGACTTAATTTTATCAATTATGTTCTTATAATGTAAACCTGAATAAAATGTAAATAGAAATTGTATGGTAAGTTATAGAAGTTACAGGTGTACCCAAATGTATTTTTCAATATATACACATGCATTTCCATATATGATTTAGAGAAAATTTAAGCCTCAAGCCAAGAAAACATGACAAAAGTGACATTCTGAAAGTCTCTGTTACCTTAAGGATATCTCTACAGAAGTAAATTAAGGTATAAAATGTAATTATTAAAATAATTGAATTGAAACTGGGGAGATGACTCAGCAGTATAAGTGCCTGCCTGGGAAGTGCAAGGTCCTGAGTTCAATCTCTGGTAAGAAAGGAAGGAAGAAAGAAAGAAAGAAAGAAAGAAAGAAAGAAAGAAAGAAAGAAAGAAAGAAAGAAAGAAAGAAAGAAAGGGAAAATTTATTGAGCACAGAAGCAAGTTATCAAATAACTGTTTTTCTTACTTTTATACAAATTTTACCAGCCAAATTAATCACTATATTTTGTTAGCTTGGCACACATCTTTGATTTCATGAATGATGCTTATATATTATTAATAGTTGTTCTCATGATTCTGGTTATCTTCAAAATGAGTATAATGCATTCTTCCATCAACTAATACCATTTTTGTTTTGGGTTTTTTTCCATAGAATAACAGATTATTTTAATGAGCTTATCAACATTACAAAACATTTTAATTAAACAAATAAAGTTCCAGTCATGAAACACAAAAAAACAAAAAACAAGCATTTCGCTCTCAGATGGTAAGGTTACACACATAAATCACAGACATGCCGGAGATCTCATTCACCTTCTTTTACATAACACGAACGTTGGGTGGTAGTGAACTGTGGTGACACGCAGCAGTAAAGGTTAAGTTGGGGTGAAAAGTAAAAATACAGTACCTCTGCACCTCTGCTTCACCCAGGCACATCCGGATGGAGGACAGGGAAAGAGCACTGCAGCTTTTCAGGAATGCTCAAATCGCTTGTTTTCAAATTGAGCTTGAGTATTTGGTTTCTTATAAGGGAATAGAAAACACCCTGATTAATACAAGTAGTGAGTTTATAAGGATTGTTATCCTTACACTAGCCTATGACTTCTTATAATTTTGGAAAAACACTAAATATAGCAAAATAATGTTACAGCTTGCATGCATGGAACATGCGTGTCTGTGTGTGTGTGTGTGTGTGTACGTGCATGCACATAGGCACACATGCAAATGAAATGAAGCAATGGCACTGCCCGCATAAGCCATAAGCGTTGTTTTTAATTCTGTACAGTTAGTTTTTAGAAAATACATTCCTGGAAATCAAATGTCAACCAAAGTCTCATGATTATAACTTAGCAAAGTCATCTTCTACAATGTAAAGCTCTCTTAAGTAAATATGCACACCTTTAAAGTAAAGACCTGCTCCCACAGTGTGTCAACACCACGCTTTCCCGTGTCGGGCAGCAGTGTCATTGTTCGTTGCGTCAGAGTTGTGTTACATCACAACCTACGCAGACTCTGGTGCACAGGCTCTAAATGACCAACAACGAAAATATGCACAGTGGGAGCAACTCAGTTTACAACTCCACCTTAGCGTGTGGGAAGTAGCTCACATATTCACTCTTCATCCTCCATGCCAACCACTTCTGAAATCTGCATAGGTGATATGATTTATCTTTAGGCGAAAAGAGGCAGTTCTTGGTTATGGAGAAGTTCTAGTTTGTTTGGTCAATGGTAGCATGTTGGAATTTTGTTTTGAAAATCCTTCCTGTTAAAAAGGTGGGGGGAAGCAGCCAAATAACTCAGCAGATTAAAGCAACTGCAAGGAGGCACAGGGGCCTGGGGTTCAATCCCCAGGCCTGCCATGCTGGTCCCAACCCGGGAGAGCACTGAGACAGCAATAGAGACTGGGTGTAGTGGCGTGTGCCTGTAATTCCAGCTCTTGGGAGGCTGAAACAGGCAGATCACTACAAGTCCAACGTAGCAGTGAGACTCTGAACACCCTGTAGGCCCTTCTGTAAAATACAAAAAAAATGGGGGGGTGTTATGGTTTATGTCTAGTTGTCCCCCCAAAGCCTCATGTGTCAGGGGGTGGGGACTTCTAGAGTTTGAGACTTGATCCATGATTCCTGGGATTATGGGTTTTAGTACTGATGGGATTATGGGTGTAGCCCAAGGCAGAGGCTGAGGTGGAGAGCCTGAATGTAATATAAAGAGAGACAGAGAGAAAGACTTGAGCTGCTGTTGTTGCTCTGCGGCCCTGATTAATTGGCTGCCTCTGCCACTATTTTGTTGCAGCTCCACCACCATGAACTGGATGCTCTCTGTTCTGTTCCACTCAGCCTTGGGCCAGCCGAATATGGACTGAAACCTCCAGTAACTGTAAGCTAAATAAACCTTTCCTTCCTTCATTTTGAGTGTCAGGTATTTGTCCCAGCAACTCTTAGTAAAGAGTAACTAAGACAGGGGGTAGGGTTTCTTGTATATGTTATGTGTAATTACATGGCCAAAACATTTAAACATCTCTCCATGTTTTACACTCATGCCCAAAACTTAAGAGAATTTCACCTAACAATGCAATTGGTGCACAAAACAGCACTGCTACAGTGCACTAAAATAACCATCATCTTACATTTTAGTAAATGAGAATTGAAAAAAAAAAAAAACCCTGGATAGAGTCCAAATCTATTCTGTGAAGTCCTGAAAGAGAGCTTTATCAGTTACGCCTGGATCCCTGAGAACAGAGATCTGTTCTGGTTAAGGACAAATTCTGGTAAGAATCGAATCTTCACACCACTCTGTCCCATTCAGAATGCACAATGCTAGGCCGATTTTTGGTGCCCTGTGTTCTTTATAGCTAATATGTGAATTTCATTTGATGTGAATAATTCTGTAGTCTGAACTTCAGCCCAGGCATACGTGGCAGGTGAGAGAAACTACACTTCTCATGCACTTAAGGGATGGCGAAACTTTCAGAGCTTTCACAGATAACAGCCTGCCACGGCCATGTGTGCCACAGGTTCACGGCCACTGCTCTAACCATGTACTTTCATCTTGCTGGAACAAAGCAAGAGAAAACACACAGCAGACAGCATGGCTCCAGGTTCACAGTGCTCTTTCCCCAGACTGTTTTCTAGTTCTATCTAGATGTGTTTATATGTTGTACACTGTTTCTTGATATATCAATTCGAAGAGGAAGAATGCTGTTTCTCAAATTATTCAGACTTTTAGAATACAGGGAAATTTCCCAAATGTAGTGTTAGGTTTCTTGCAGTACACCTAAAGGTCTGAAATGGATCACATGGCTAAGAGGCCTGAGATCTTGTCTCAAGATGGGGCCAAAGTAGTTAATAAGCCACACAACACAATAAATACCATGATACATGAAAATAATTATTTAACCATCTGGAACTCAAAAGAAAGTAAGTAAAAAGGAAAAAAAGTTTTATCCTTTATGGCCCTTTCTACTAGGATATTAACGAACTCCAAGGTTAGCAGAGGTCAGTGTAGTTGAAAGAAATTTCCCACCCTTCCCAGGGAGGCTTTCAGCTCAGCCCAGACTTCAGCTTGGCTTTCACTCTTCCTGTCCTCCACAGGGAGAATGAGATCGTTTTTCTCTTTTCCGTTTTGCTGGCACACATGATAACTTTATATACTCAGCTTTTCCACCATGTGTGTAAGTGAATGCTTCCCCCACCCTAGCAAAATAGCACTCCTTGTTGTACACCTTTGCATCGAACTTCTAAGGCATACGATCTTTGCCTTTCACCTTGCTCATCAATATTGTTTTTGATCACCTTCAAAATTTGGCATTTGACTTTTTGAGATCTTTTTGAATTGTTTACCTCTACCTACTTGCCCTGCTATTACCTCACTATTCATAATGAATGTATTATTTGGGGGTCAGGGAGATAGCTCGGTGGAATAAGTGCTTGTCTGGCAAGTGCAAGATCCTGATCTGAATCCCTCATCCCTCAAAATAAGGTTTTAAAAAAGAATATATTATTTAATTGGTTCATTGCCAAATACTTTGTTCTTTCCATCTTGTGTGCTGCATTTCAGAAGGTTCAGATTCCAGACCCAACTGACTGACCTTCAACCAGATCCTTGGCATGTTTCCATTAACAAGGTAGAATGCACTTGGGGAAAAGGAGCAAATCTTGACTTCAGGATAGCAAAATGTGCCTGCAACTCGGTTTTTCCTGTCTGGCCCATGGAAGGTACTGCTAAGCAACTCTAGCCCTCTCTCTGCAGCAGCTCACAGTCTTTCCAAACAGTGCTGTACGTAATAGCTACTTCTCCATAAAAGCCGAAACAGGAATATAAAGGTACTATGTTTGTGTTCTTTTCTTTTTATTTATTTATTACTTTTAATAAGAAATAATATTGAGACAGTTTCAAAACTCGATAGTAGGGCAGCCATAATAATTGACACAGTGCATACTGTTGTCTTCATAGTAGCTGTTCAGAGTACAAGATGCAGACATGATAATTTTTCTAATCATTATTGGTACAAAAATTTCTTCTCACTGAACTAACAGAAAGTAGTTGTATACATAGAGCAATATTCCATAATAGTAGTGGGCTGTTGGAAGAGCTGGCAATGTCAGAAGCTGTTGACTTGAGCTTTTTATAGCTCAGCATACTAATCTGGCTTTACTTTTTATGCCTCATGGTTAAACTTTTCTGCTGAGTGGTTAAGATAAAGTTGAAGCAAGATCTATATAACAAATCATGTAATTTTTATATTTTACAAGGTCAGTCAGTCAAATACCCTCAGGTTTTACCTTGAAACCATGTACAGCATTTTGTACAACTGTTGTCAATGTCAGCTATCTGGTTGAGTCACAGCCATTACTTGACCAGTTCGCTCTCTGTGAAAGCCTGAGAGAATGTTTTCTCTCTAAGTGACACTCCTTAGGCACACTATACATCTATCCCTTTCCTCTGTGGCCCCATAATCTCCTTGAACAGAAAATTTGGGACACCACTGAGTTAGAGAATGTTACAGTATAGGTTCTCTTATGTCCTGAGTCTTCACTGTCCTTCAAGGGCTAGAGCCAAAATATTGGCTATCCTTGTAGCCCTTCTTTTTCTCTAATTTTTGGTCTGCAAACTTAGGTTCTTAATCCTCCAGGACAGAATCTTAATGATACTATTACACTATAACACAGGTACTTGAACTCATCATAACTGTGTTTTTATTTCTTGGTAAAGGAAGGTTTGAAAATTTTTGAATTTATAGTTTCCACACAGTTGTGAAAATCCAATGGTTAGCAGTTCTCAGTTAAATGAATTCAACATTGGAACAAGCATTCCTCTTTTCCTTCAGTAATCACTGACATAGGAAAATCACTTTTATTTACCCAAATTACTTAGAAGTAATAAGCAGTCACCCATAAGGCAAGACAAAGGCACGTTGTATCATGTCACTATCTATCTTAGGTGCCAACTCTAGCTGCTAGAAAGGAAGTAGAAAACAATACTCAATGTTCAAAATAAAAAACAGGTTATTCTGTGTTATAATTATAAATGTAACTAATAGGTACACACTGATTAAGTGCATGAAGGATATCATTTTATCCTACACAAAACAGTGTAATATGGCCAAGGCCCTCCCACTGCATCCTCCTCTACTTTCTAGCGTGTACCCATCAAAACACGGTTTAAGCAGAAGCCCTGCTGAATAATACCCAAGAGTGGCATCGCTTTTCGTCTTCCCACACATTGAAAATTATCATATTGGCTGCACTGGAATTACACTGCTTTATAATTCTACTTATTTGTAAAGATCCCAGTCAGAATAAGCTCCTCTGTGGCCATCTCTCAGCTTGGGTAATGCCAAGCCTCTTTACCCCCCTGTATTTGAAGAGCAATTCATGCAAACCTCTGTTCTCAGTAGGTAATGAGAGAATTATTAATTTAGTATAAATTACTTAAAACACATGATCCTCAGAATCAGAGAACAATGGTACTTTCACATCCATGTCCCCAGTTCCTTCAGAAATACTTACCTAGAAGGCAAACTCAATAGCTATACTTTGACTATATAAATGAATATTTCAATAAATCATGCACCAACTCAAACTGAATCAAGATATAACCAACATGTTTCCTTAGGTCCAACTAATCTCCCAACTCTATGACCAAAATTTTAATTTAACCATTTCCAAAAATCCAACTCAAAAGCAACCACCTATAGCTTCTATGTTATGTACCCTAATCCTTCCTTACCAGTACTGGGGGCTCGGGGGCGGGGGGATCCAAAGTAAGAGGCTGGACTTAGAAGAAAAAGAAACACCCGTCATTACTGAATAGGCATGTGACTGATGAGTCTTTGCTCACCTACTTCTTACAGCCATAGTGGCATCCAACAGCTGAGAAAGTCCCTTTCAGGAGTGACCAGACCAACATGGGGAGTGATGATCTGTTCATAATTTATCATGAAATATATTTTTATCCATGCTCTTAAAGATCACATTTTTCTTCTTCACTGTAAGAAAATACTCCTCTTCTTTTTACCCTATACATCAGAACCAATAGTGATTTCTTTTTTAATGCCCATTAATAATGTTTCAGTTTATGTAGAGTATGTGAGACAATTTACAATAAAAACATATTGTAAAATGTAATCATAACTAGAAAATAGTAACTACTGAATACATGAAAGAAATATGCCTACTTCTAAGGGCAATGTAGATGCTTTCGTATGGCTTAAATTCTTATTTTTGGTTTCCTAAAAATAAAGCAAAAGGGAAAAATAAAATGAATGACTGAATTCTCATTATTTAAAAAGAAAAAGAATGAAATGTGATGTGATGGCCTACCTATAATCTCAGGACTGGGGGGGAGGGCTGAGGCAGGACTGAGGCAGCTTATCAGACTAAGTTTACTCAGTCTGATAAACTTACTAACTTAGGAAGACCCTGTCCCAAAGTAAAAAAATTAAGAATTGAGGATGTAGCTCAATGTGATGATCCTGGGTTACTAAAGCAAAACTTTCCTTGGAACTTTTACTGTGACATATGAGACTCTGTTATTAGCAATTGTGTTTGTAGTATTTCCTGTGAAAGAACATATGATTATTGCTTATTGCATAGGAATATTGTTGAAACAAAACGCAGTAAAAGTTAGTTATACCTTGAGTTCATATAATCCAAAAGCAAAATTCTCCACTTTGCCTAATTTCTTCCAAGCACAATTGTCAGAGGAGGTAAGAAGGTAGTTCTAATTTCTATATGAGCTGTGAATACTTTTAAGAATCTTTCAAATACTATAGACTCCTGAGCACTAAACATACAGGACAGTAACACTGTATACAATTGCAGGGATCTTGTTGACCTCTTGAACCCCACTCATAGGCCCCAAAGACCCCAGTGTAGACAGATTACACACTTTTTAAATAAATTCTTATACTCAGTGAAATTTCCAGACACTTTTTGATGAAAAATGAGTAAATAATTGAAGGTTGCAGTACCACTGAAGTTCCTAAACTATTTCATCTTTATGACTTTGAAAACCCACAGGAGAAATTTCTTCCTCTAATAAGTATTCTTATGCTAAAAGTATATTTGACTGCTGAAACAATATCAATTTTACTTTCTTAAATTTGGATGAAGAAAAGAGATCCTGAGGCTCTGGTAGCTAAACTGTCAGGTTGTAGAACTGACATCTCATTATTAAAATCCACAGATAGGCAGGGGACAGAGGTATCTAAATTAAAGTCAAATTTTCTTTAGAATTGGAATTTGGAATTCATTTGACTCAAGAAATGGTAGCGAAGCATTCTTTTGTCCTAGATACCTTCCATATACCATTTCATTTAATTCTTACAATGGATTGGTCATTATCATATTATACATATAAAGAAAAACGATTCAGAAATCTTAAATGACAACGTTTCATGTAAACGACTAAGCTAAAAAAGCTAGTCGCATAACTCCAAGGTCACTGTCCAATACACTATATTGACAATTTTCTTTACTTCTTGCTTTACTCACTAATATCGGAAGGTGCTGAGAAGCCTGAGTTCTATGACCTTCCATAACTCCACTCACAACATAACTAAATCAAGATTTTCACTAAAGGGAAATCATTAGCATTAAATCTTCTCTGTATTAACTTTTCTACCTATTTCCCCAGTAGCTATGTATCCCTTCTTAGCTGGACTTAACCAATACATACTGGTGGCTTACAAATTTTAGAATACTCTAACGGGTGTCAAATAGTGAAACCATCTCAGCAGTTAAAAGTATCACTTTCGTAAGGAGTTTTTGTTCCAGAGAATTTTCCTGGTGGGCTTGCAGAATCATAAATACAAAATATTTTGGCCTTGCTTTTTAAATGAAAAGTCCAATGATGTATTCCATTTTAAAGAACAGAGGTAATTTATTAAATTTTTTAACCTTTAGATAATTTATTTATTTGGTATAGGATCTCACTATGCAGCTTGGACTGATAGTGATCTTCCTGTCTCAGCCTCCCCAGCACTGGGATTATAGGCATGCACCACTATGCCTGGTTTTGGTGACCAGCACAGGTGCCTGGGGCTCTGGGTTGGTGCCATGCAGTACCCAAGGATCAATCCTGGGTGCTTGAACTTGCCAGACAGGTGCTTAGACTGCTGAACTATCTCCCTGGTCTAAAGAGGTAATTTTTAAATAGCAAAAGCACAAAAAAAAACTTAATATAGATTTCATGTGATTTGTATGTGTATTTATACTGCATAATAACTTAAATGGATTAATAATAGAAATTTTTCAAAGTTATTGAACAAGGACTCTTTCCTCTGAGAAAATAAATGAAGGAGAAAGAAGTTAAAGCAGCTTTAAATGCTTCACTGCCAACTTCTGGAGCCAGAAAATAACAGGAAAATATATAGCAAGGTTTCAGTGGAAAAATATGACTCAAGTACTTCATAACACTGTAGAAATTTATCTTCTCTAGTGCCTTTACAATGCCTGAATCCAGACTGTCAACTCAATCTCTAGCACTGAATCACTCTATAAACTTTAAATTGGAAAAAATTATATTTGACCTTAAAACCACATATATATTATCTCTTCGAAATCTGTGCAGGGGATGTGAGATTATTGTTTATTGATGTTATATTTTCAGTAGAAGAAAATACCTCAGCTAGAAAACTTAATCTCTCACCTCATCACGTTACAAACTTTGATGATTAATTGGGTCATTAATGAAAACAAATACAATTCCAATCTGAGTTGCAGATCACTACAATGAGAAATGTTAACTTTTGACCTGTCGACCATAATGAGTTTATAGAAATCTAAACATAACCAAAGATGGAAGAAATGTATTATTGCATCAAGAAGTTAGATTCCATCAACACACTGTTGTCTCTCACTAATTCCATAAATCCTGGAAACATTATGAAGCATTTTGGATTGTGCAAACATATTAGTTATAGGGTTACACTGGTCCTCTATCCTAAGGAGTAGGATGACTGAGTCCTTGAAAAGACACAGATTCTTGTGGGATTCGGGACCAGCAGGGTCTGTCTGACATCTGGCAAGTCTACCATACAACATGACCAGAATAGAGCAGAACATTGCCCAGCAGGTCTCTGGAGGATGACTTTGTATCTAACTACAAACTCACACCTTAGCGAGGCCAGGTCTAGCTTCTCACCAACACAGACCTGTGACAGCAGCATACACCCAGCTAGAGTGGTCTTCCAAATCCAAGTGAGCATGGTCAGCACAGAACACCCCTCTGTGCTATGGCCATACAGACACCAAAAATGTTTGCAAGCACAAATCAAACAACAGACAAAATTGAAACCACCACAATTCAGCAACTTTCTTCAGGTTCAAAAAGTAGTAGTGTCATGGTTTGCATCTAGTTGTCTCCCCAAGGCCTCCTGCAGTCGTGGTTGGACTTCTAGAGTTTGTGATTAACTCATGATCCACTGGGATTATGGGTGTGAGTGCTACTGGGATTATGGGTGTGAGTACTACACCCAGTCTGGGGTGGATAGCCTGAATGCAACATAAGGGAGACAGACTTGGTTTCCCATGCCATTGTTGCTGCTACTCCTCTCATTTGCTCTTGCTTTTTGCTGCTACCAAGAAAAGTTGCTTTCCGCCATGTATCAATCTGCCTTGGAGCCAGCCGAGTATGAACTAAAACCTCCACCAACCGTGAGCCAAATAAACCTTTCCTTCCTTCATTTTGGGTGTCGGGTATTTGTCCCAGCAACAAGAGAAGCGTAACTGAGACAAATGGCACACTTGATTACCCACGCATCCTAATGAAGAGAAAGCCCCCATGAAGACTGGCAAAGAAGACAAGCTCATCTTTATGTGCATCACGTTGGATATGGCTCCTGCTGCTGCCGATGGGCAGGCAGGTGACAGCCATTAAGGGCAAGAAGGAGGAAAAATGCAAATGAGATGCTGAGGATAGCTGGCAGATAAGAAGGGTCAGGCCAAAAGGCAGCATAAGATTTGCAAACACAGTGCCAGCCCTGCCTGGGAAAGTCACCAGCACTCGTGACATGGGCTCCATGGGCCTCTTCCCCAAGGCTGATTCCTAAAGTTAGGAAGACAAGAAAACAAAAGATCAAAGGCAAGGGTAGGTGGCACTTAAAAAACCACTTATCTGGCAAGCTGAGTGCTTTGTATGCAGTTATTAAAGCAACTTTAATTTACTTTTGGTATTTGTCTAAGTTGCACTAAGTTTCACTATCTCAAATTGTCACTTTGGGATGAGATGCTATCAGACTAGAAGCTAATTTCTTGAAGTAATAAGATCTTTCCTAGCCGGGCGTGGTGGCGCACGCCTGTAATCCCAGCACTCGGGAGGCTGAGGCAGGAGGATTGGTGAGAGTTCGAGACCAGCCTGGGCTACAAAACTGAGCTCAAGGCCAGCCTGAACTGCATAGTGAGACCCTGACTCAAAAAGACAAAAAAAAAAAAAAATATCTTTCCTTTTGGTCTTTAGATTTGTTTAGTTTAAGTGAGTTTACTAAATTTGGCTGAAAAGTAAGTCACTAGCCAAGAAAAATCATTTTTCAAGTTGCAAAGTTTTTTTTTCAAAAATTGTTGATTTTTGAAGTATAGTGCTATTTGGCAAGAAGCAGATGCCCTGATGCCCAGATCTGGCTGCATCGATTAAGACGGATTTTGAGGTTTAGGTCTGAAGTGGAGATAAAATAATATGAAGCTTTCTGTCCCTGCCTTCCACACACATTATCGGGACAGACACAACACAGGGGTCACTGCCTTTCATGTTTGAACTGCACGGGTGCCTAGATCTGACAGCAGTGAGGATCACAGCGAACAGCTCTGAATTATAGCTAAGGTTCTGTAGCTGTCAGCAAAATAAGATCATTGCTCTCATTAAGTAAAAGTTAGTAATTCACTGGCTTCCTACACAAAGGGTAATTGTGTGGAGTTACAAAGTGCATAGCTGGGGTGAAAAGGTAATATAGGAACAAAATAGCACTATGATATTGCAGAGGAAGGTATGTCCAAGGTTGGCTTGTTCCAGATTCGCTTTTAGGAATAAAAATTATCTGGTCTGTTCAATGTACATACATACTATTAAAGCATATAGTTTTCAAAGGGCACCTCCAGATTTCTCCCACTAGCGTAACGAGCAGTTGTTCCTTCAAAAAAGATGTGTCTATAAGGCCTTCTTAGGTACATTCATAAACTGGTTTTTTTTTCACTTCAGGAATATAAAAAGGAGTATCAAAACTTGCTTCAAAAAAAGATCTACATCACATTTAACTTTATATGGTATAGTTTTCCTTTTTATGGCTCCTGTATTTGCCAAATGGCAATTATTTTTTTCCATTTGAAGGAGGCATTTTCCTTATATTAATTATATATCTCAGTGTTACTAAGTTTAACATGAATTAAAATGGTATTTTCATTGAAAATAAGTTTCCATTAGCTATTCAGCTGAGATGTTAGTTTATCGTTCATCAAAATAATTTATATGACACTGTTGTCATTTTTAAAAAAGAAGTTAAGAAACTATAATATTAGAATAAGCATAATTATGTTTACTTTTATGTATAAAGTTATAAAAATATTTTATAATTTTATTAGGTTTCAATCAATCACTGAAATTCCACATAGTGCTATGAAGTAAAATGTGGGAATATGAAAAACTGCCGATCTAGTCTTACGAATGGGTGTCTTTACACTTTGGTTAATAGGTATTGGGCTCAGGGAGAACTGGAAATATGTACAATATTCATAAAATGTTTCCTCAGAGTTGTCCTACTGACTTTGATCTTGTCCTATGCAGAGAAGTTATGTTCTGTGGCACTCTGTTGTTGTGATCTTTTACATGAAATGAGGGTCTGTTCCTTTTCTTAAAACTCTTAAAACCACAGCAAAGACTATCCCTTCTTTCCTCCTCCAACTTCATAGGGTAAATATCCTCCCTCTTCTTCTCTATCCGTTGGCTTAGAGAAGCAAATCATCCTGTTTTATCACTGCTGCAGTGGCTTTCTTCCATTCCATTACTCCTAGGCTATAAACAACTTGGATGCAACCCTGCAGCAGATGGAGGTAAAAGGTGGGAAAAAATAGAAACAGGGTAGGAATTTATTGTAATGGTAACAGGAGTGATGGGCGCAGTAAATCACCATCAATACGTGGCCAAGGTATATGTAATCTTAGGATGGAAAGTCTGTTTTCTAACCCTGCCTAGAAGAACTGCTAAAAATCTTTTCTTTAGATAAAGTCCAATGATGAATTATTCAATCACGTGGGAAGTTTAAGTATCTATCCTGAGGTAATTAAATTAAGAGATGCCAGCTTTATTAGTGACAAAAAATGGCTATAATTCTAGTTATATGTCAGTTGCCCCTAAGTTACACAGAACTCAACCCAGAAGTTGCAACCATTGCTGTAGGAGCAAGTACACTGAAATATATTCATTGCCAGTTTAGGTTCCAAATTAGAAAGGCCACTTTATTGTCCTGTATGTGCCCCGGAACCCATTTCCTATCACTTTTTCAGCACCTTCTTGAAATAATCAAATCCTTTTTGCAGAAAACATAAAAAGAAATTAGCTCCATCTAGGACTAGAACATACACTCAACAGTACTATAGTTTCCAGTTTGGGTTGTGATACAGGATATGTTTTATTCTTTAGTCCAAGGTTTGTTTTGTAAAGAATCACCAAATGAAAGAGAACTAATTGAGATTCAACTATGTCTTCTGTTGTGGTAGCTAGGACTCTTCATACTGTACATTAACATTTTCATTTGTTTATTTTGTAATATTTTCATCAGGTTAAGTACTCAGCATAGTGACAGAGACGTGTCTTTCTACAGTCT
>PVJA010038559.1:5975-19794 GCA_004027025.1 Myocastor coypus
TTTTTTTTTTTTTTTTTTTTTTTTTTTTTTTTTTTTTTTTTTTTTTTTTTTTTTTTTTTTTTTTTTTTTTTTTTTTTTTTTTTTTTTTTTTTTTTTTTTTTTTTGTCTTTTTGAGACAGGGTCTCGCTATGCAGTTGAGGCTGGTCCTGAGCTCACTTTTGTAGCCCAGGCTGGTCTCGAACTCGCACCAATCCTCCTGACTCAGCCTCCCGAGTGCTAGGATTACAGGCGTGCGCCACCACGCCCGGCTTAAATGTATTTTAATACAAGGTCTACATACAGAGTCTCACTACACAGATCATATTCATAGTGATCCTCCCGTTTTCAGCCTTCCAAGTGCTTGGATTATAGGGGCATGCCACAATGCCCAGTCTCAATCATACTCTCAGTGCACCCTGGGGGATGGAGGTGCCATAGCATGTGGTGTCAAGGATGGAACCCTGGTCCCTACACTCTGCCTAAGCAGGTGCTTTAGTCTGCTGAGCTATTTGGCCAGCCCTTGAAATAACTGTGGAAGCTGCTGCTGAGCACTAATGTATATAAACTTCAATTAGCATGTGTTCATTATGCAACTGCTAATCATTATGTTGTTGTATTTTGAAATTAATTCAAAGAACCCCGGGGCAGATCTCTATTTCTTGACCTGCAGACTCAGGCATGCAAGTTTGCCTGGACAGTAAGATTGTGAGGAGGTTGAGGACTATTCGAGTGCCTTGCGGCTGTGTCTATGCCACTGTGGTGCTACCTGTGACATGGATCTGAGAGAAAACAAATGAATAGCCTGATATACATGTAGATGAAAGACATTTGGGTTTTTTCGATTCTTCCAACATACATAACTATTTGCAGCTTTTGCGTCCATCTAAAATTTTTCAAAAATGTGAATGCAAAGTATACTTTCATTGGGCAAGTATAAATTTTAATTCAAACATGAGACTGTTGAATGTTTGTAGCTTTGAAATGTAAATATATTTATATTTTCATATAAATATGAATGAGATATTTAAATATTTCAAATTTTTATTTTGAAAAAGTTTTTAAAATATATAATGTTATAGATTATTTCAAAACTGAAAAATAAATCTATAATAGTTGTTACTATACACTGATTTACCGAAAATAATTTTTTACATAGATGAAAAACAAGTAACATATTTGTTTGGATGTCTACATGTTAGATGTGTCACTGAAGAGGAAAAGATGGACGTGTTAAAGGGCCGGCCTGACAGCTCAGTGGACCAATGCACCTGCTTAGGCAGAGCACAGCCACCCTCGTGGGTTTGCTCCCAGGTGTGCTATGCAGGCCCTGCCCCCAGGGCACACTAAGCCTGGTAATGGTGGCACATGCCTGTAATCCCAGCACTCAGGCCTGAAAACAGGACAGGCACTACAAGTCTGATCTGTGTAGTGAGACCCTGTAGACCCTGTACTACAATGTTAATGCTTCAAGCAGGAAATTAACCTTGATCAAGTTCACAGAAGTAAAGAGCTTTGCTTTTTTTCCCCTCAGAGAATCTGAAGCCCCATGAAATTCCCTACCTCTGTACCTCCTACACGGGAAGTATATTCAACCAGTAAACCCAACAAACTGGGATATGACCTTCGTCAGAGCCCTGGCAAACAGCTGCTGCCACAGAACCAACGTCCAATCAATCAACTGCTCCTGAAGCTAACCCAAGGTGGCAAGAGGGAATCCTCCATCTCACTGGCTGCAGAGCACTGAAGAGAGGGCGGCAGCCAGAGCAGGGTCCTCAGGTTACGGTGCTGTGTTCTCACCACCAGCTTCCTGCGGTTCTACTTCCGTCTGGGGCTCTGTTAGCTTACCCTCTATTGTGTCTTGCTCCTCCTCCATGCTTCATTTTTCAGCCAGGCCATTCATTTTATGTTGTCTAAATCAGCCCAACTCACTTTCAGTTATTTTGTAAGAAACCTCTGGCCAGCACCTGTGAGACAGCTCAGGGAGACAGCTTAGGCAAGCTCAGGGACCGGGGTTCAATCCAGGCACTACATGGCGCACTATCCCCACCCCCAGAGTGTGCTGAGCCAGCCACCGAGACTGGACATGGTGGCACACACCTGTGATCCCAGTGCTGGAGAGGCTGAAAACAGGAAGATCACTAGGAGTCTAAGTTGTGTAGTAAGACCCTGTAACAAATACACACAAAAAGAAAAAAAAAAAAAAAAAACTCTGACCAATATATAAAAAAAGAATAGAAATTTTACAGAGTGAATGAAGAAGTTGGAGGAAATGCAAATATTGTAGGCTGAGAGGATTCCAAGGAAAAATAAACAAATAAAAAATATGATTAGCAGCTGGTAGTGATATAGTATAAACTGAGCTCACATGAACTGAGAACTGATCACTCAAAAAAAAAAAAATGCACTATAAGGTAAGGCAGGTGTCTCATAGCTCTGGCTTACAGAACAAACTGCCACCAGTTGAGTGACTCGAACAACAGAAATTTATTTTCTCACCATTCAGAAAGTTGGAAATCCAAACTGAGGGTACCACCAGGATATGTAAGTTCTACTCAGGGCTCTCTTCCTGGCTACCTTACTGTTGTGTCCCCTGAAGTATAGGAAGCAGGCTGTTTGATACTTCTTCCTATATGGATGCAAATTTCCTCAGGCAGGCCCCACCATCATAACTTCAGTCAACCTTAACTTCCTCTCATAGGCCTAATACCATCACCTGGTATATATGAATTAGGAAGGACACAGTTCACTCCATAGCAGGAGAAGAAAGAGTTTTCAGGTAAGGCCAAAGGGCCTTTTACAACATTGTCTCTATTCATGAACTTAATTTGTTCCATGATTCTGGAAAAGAAGGCTACATTTGTGTTCGTGTGAGAAAGATGGTTTGTCACCTGATGCAACAGTTCTCTGTAGATAATAGTACGCATTTTAACAACCACTGTTATTTTCCCATTATCTTGTTCTGAAACTCTGTATCATTTCTTATTGCTTTTGTTATTTTCTTTACGTGTTTGTTTTCGTCTTTTTCTCTTGAAAATAAAAAAGTCAGCCAGAGGCTCCTGTTGGTGAATTAAATTGTTTGCAAACAGAAGTATTCATGAAGTGAGCCACCACTGAATGTCATATGTAAGAGTGGTGGGTTAAAATAATTTTTCTAAACAAAAAACAGTGGTGGATTTTTATGCAAAGGCGAATATACTTAAAACTTGTCTTTTAGGAGTATTACCTCAGTAGCAGGGCACAGAATGGATGGGGTGAGGGAGGAATTACATTAGGAAGCTTGAGAGGCTTCAGCAGTAGCCAAGGCCAGCAATATAAAAGGGCTGAATTCAGCAAAAGGAGCACAAAGGGGAAATAGAAGAGTCTGAATATGAGACACTTCAAATGCGGAACCAAAAGAATTAGACATCTGGATGTGGGTGTGTGGAAGAGGGAGGGGCGGAGCATGACTCACGACTTCAGGGCCTAGTGGCTGGGTGGGGAGGGATGGCCGCCATCAAATCAGAAGCCACACAAGGGAGAGCTGGCTTGCAGCGGTAGCAAGATCATGCTTCTGGTTTCTGAAATTCTGCATTTAGGCAGCTGATGGGACACCACATAGACATTACAAGTGAGGAATAAAGTCTGGAGCTCAGCAGGAAGCTTAAAGCCAATAGAGGCAGGGTGGAGATCATTTTAAATGACATAGATGTGGGGTTGGGTGATATCATGATGCAGGAAGAAAGGAAGGTCAAGAACAGAAGTTCCTGGCACTGCATGGTGGTTTCTGACCTTGAAATAATGGCAGAAAGAATAAGAGAAGAAGCGAATGAAGAGAAAAAGAGAATCAATGAGAATATAATGTTTCCAAGATCTTAAAAAGAGAAAAACTGACAAAAAATGAGAATGATTAAGAATATCAGTGTTATCGAGTTGCCAAGGACCTACAGAAGTTCTTAACTGGCAGATAAAGAAAGCCTTGAGGATTACTGTGTGTGTGTGTGTGTGTGTGTGTGTGTGTGTGTGTGTGTGTGTGTGTGCACGTGCATACACGCACAGGCGCACTCATGCACACGTGCTGGAAGGAAAGTCAAAATCAATGTAACTGTTTCATAGGATAAAGAAGTATAAGTAGTGTTTCCAGAAGTTTATTTGTATATTGGATGGTAGTTTCATTTAATAGAAAATTGCTGTATGGTCATTAGTGTTTTGATAGTGAAAATTTTAGGAAATTATTTTTCAACATCAATATAAGCTAATAGAACAACTTTCTATATAGAAAAAAAATAGAAAACTAAATATACAAGATGTAAAATGCTCAGCACAGTAAGTATTCTATAATGACACCTATTCTGTATCTCAAATTGCTGTATTATTATAGAGGAACTTCCACTTATTATTTGAAGCCCTTCATTCCTCTTCCAAGATTTTCTGAAAATGATATAAACAAATAACTCTAAGCAGACTGTGTTTGTAAGAAGGTAACATTATAACAATGCTACAGAAAAGGTGCCAAAAAAGTCTTAGCTTGAACTGCATCTTCAACTTAGAAACTGACGACTGAAATTAAATGCTATCATTTTTTTTACACATTGAGACACTTAAAATACAAATACCTTTGATATAGGGAGGATTACAGAAGATAATAAATCATGCTGTTAATCCCTTGCTGTGCCCAGTGATTCCCCACTTCTCCCCCAAAAGGACAACTGACTTTTATTCAAGCGTCTATACATTGAGGAAAGTGAAATCCAAATATTTCAAGTATTACTGGATGAAAGATATGAATGGATAGTGGTACTTAGAGATCTGAATTAGTCTTGTCCTTAGAGTACGGATAGATGAAAACTAAGGGATAAATGAGTTCAGGCCAAAGTCTGGTTCACAGTGGGTTTACTAATTCTGTTAATACAACCAGAGGTCAATTCCCAGTCTATGAAGCTATACAAAATAAGCCCTTAATTGGGAGAATTCAGCTCAAGGTCTCTGAAACCATGACCTTCTATTTTCTCTGCTAAATGACAAATCAAAAGCAGCACTGAAGCACGAGTGGAAAAAGAGTAAAAATTTAAGCCCACTGGTTAAAAGCTCAAGAATGCAGGGATGGTGGTTTATATCTAATTTCTAAGAAATTTAGCACTCAGAGAATAATTATAGTCTATGACATCTGCAGCCAAATAGGAGTAGCCATTGATTTTTTTCCAGCTGTTATTTTCTATCCTACTCAAAAAAGACAAGAAATACCTCACATGTACAACAGGAGTTCCCTTACATCTAGTTTATGCCAGTGTTATATTAACTCCCCCACATCCTGCTGCAGCAGCACTAAAGAGATACAGACAGTGTAGATGTCTAATATGTTAGATATTCCCTCCAAAGTAGAGGAAGATTATTGAATCTTGTCCCCATACCAGAAAAAGTCAGAATATCGGTAGGTCACTATTGGTTCTCATGGAAATACACTGTACACTGATGAACACACTCCAATCCATGCGATGAATGCTACAGCTGGAATGTTGATGTTCAGCCTCCAGATCCATGTATTAGAAACCTAATCACAAGATGATGACATTAGGAACTGATTAGATCTTGGACGTTCTGATTTACTCTCTTATAAAAGTGACCTCAATCGTGTCTTCAAGAAGGTGACACCTACTATTATTTTTTAGATCCAGTGTCTTCCAAAAGCTTCTTGTGTTCATATGTCAGTCTTTTGGAAAGCGATTGGATAATGGGGTTCTATAGGGATCAGTAGATTAATTTATTGATGAGTTCATAGCTAACTGTGCTGTTAGGAGGTAAGAACTCACCAAAAGAGTGGGTCACTGTCCGAGAATGGTTCAACTGCATTCCCATCTCTCCCTTGTCTTGCTGCTTCCTAGCTGCCATTGGTTCAATTTCCCTCCACCGTGCCCTTCTCCCATGCCATTTTTTCCATAGATCCAGCTAATAACACATGGACTAAAGCCATAGACCAAAGAAACCTATGCTTAAGGCTGTGAGCAGTGGATATTTTGGCCCAGTAGTAGGAAAGCAGCTGATGTATCTTTGCTTTTTTTTTTTTTCTTTAATACTACAGTGTTTTTTTCACTCTATCTTTTTTATTGCATTTAATAATAACAATGTGACAGTCTCAAAACAAGTTAATAGTACATTTCCAGTTTTTGATACAGTGCATATTGTTGTCTTCCTAGTAGTTACACATAGCACAGGGTGTAGATGTGATAATTTTTCAAATCATTATTGGTACAAAAAATTTATTCTCATTGAACTAAAAGAAAGTAGTTGTATACATAGCTCAATCTCAGTGGGTTATTGGAAAAACTGGCAATGATGGAAGCTGCTGATTTAAGCCTTTTACAGCTCAGCATACTGATCTGGCTTTGCATCTAGGTGTTGATTTAAGCCTTTTATAGCTCAGCATATTGATCTGGCTTTACTTTTTATGTCTCATAGTTAAACTTTTCTGCTGGGTGGTTAAGGGCAAGTTAAATAAAGACCTGTATAATAAAACATGTAACTTTTGTATCTCACAAGGTCGGTCAAACCCCCTCAGGATTTACCTTGAAACCATGTACAGTGCTTTGTAGAACTGTTGTCAGTGTCAGCCATCTGGATGAGTCACGGCCATTGCTTGACCAGTTTGCTTTCTGTGAAAGCCTGAGAGAATGTTTCCTCTCTAGGTGACTCTGCTTAGATACACTATATATTTTCAATCCCTTTCCTCTGTGGCCCCATAATCTCCTTAAACAGAAAATTTGAGAAACCACTGAGTTATAGGATGTTACAGCACAGGTTCTCTTATGTCCTGAGTCCTCACTGACCTTGAAGGGCTAGGGCCAAAATATGTATGTCTGAACCAGAAACTAGGTCCTCTATAAATACTGACTGCCTGCACCTTGACCTTGGACTTGCCAAACTTCAGAATGGCTAAAAGAAAAATCTCTCTTGTTTGTGAGCTATTTGATTTGTGGTGTTTTGGGTTTTTTATTTAATAGAAGACTAAATGGGCTAACACATCAATTGACATGGAAGTCTACCAGGTTTTAGAGCACCTTGGAGCAGGAGAGGACTCTGCCGCAGACACTGACATGGAGCAGGCAGCCTTCATATTAGGCCATGCAATTCAACAGATGCTGCAATGTTTAGGTTTCAGTGTTGAGAAACACTCAACTTGGAGTTTATCCCAAATCCCATGTGGGGGCTTCTCAAAATGGGCCCCAGAAATTCAAAATCAAGGGCATATCACTTGCATCTGAGACTTAAGTGCCTTGAAAAGTAGGCTTAAGCATGTTACTGGGCCTAAACATATAGACTGGCTGAGAGTACAAAAGAAAACAATTTCTGACCTGTCCATTATCAGCTAGCTTCTCCTGGACCTTGTCAAAGTGGTATTATCCAGTGTGGAGTTCTAATTAGCTATAAGTACTGGCAACACTAGTTATAACACTGTTATGTACTCAATTACTGTGGATTATAAAGAAGCTAAAGATAACTTAAAAGCAGTCATATTAAGCAATTAAAGTTCATTAACACATTCAAGAATGTGCAAAGCATAAAATATTAAAAATTAAGGGTCATAAAAATAAAATATGAAATCATTAAAAGCTAAGGCACAGTTAAAACTCAATAATCAGTCTAGCCAAATATCTCAGTGGATTAAAACACCTGCAAGCAGGTGCAGAGACCAGGGGTTCAGTCCTGGTCCTCATCCCCTGGGTGCACTGAGATAGAAATTAAGACTGGGCATGTTGGTGTGTACTTACAATCCCAGCTCTTGGGAGGTTGTAAACAGGTGGAACATTAGGAGCCCAATCTAGTAGTGACACCCTGAACACCCACAAAAAATTAAATAAATAAATAGATAAATAAATAAATCTCAATAATCAAGACTATTTAAATTAGTCTTAGTGCTTGCTCTATTTGGTCACTTGGAAAGTGGAACACGATAGGCATTTCAACTATTTTCCTCATACACATAACATGTTCCATTAAAATCAGTTGACAAGTTTTCTTCATCTACTATGTGTGAGCAGATAGGCTGAAGATCATTCAGAACGTGGCTGCCTTCTCTTCAGCAGGAGCATGTTCCAGGTGGTAGCGCAATAAAGAGATCAAACATCGACCTTGGAGTCACACCAACCTGAGTTGCATTCCTGGCTCTAGCACATACCAGTGGCATAACGTGGAATAAGTCAATTATCCTTGCACATCCTTAATTTTTTTTTAACTGCTAAAGACAGCATGCTTTCATTTCAGCCACTCTGAAAATGAAGGCAACAAAGTACTTAGCACGATGTTGCACAAAGAAATAGTTGCTTTCTAATTAAGCATAGCTGAGAGGTGCAAGGGTTTGAAATACAGCAGTAAACTAAGCACTGCATGGGGTCCATGCACTAGGCTACATTTAGCCATGGAAAAGGTTTTATTTTGGTTCAACTTTCCCCTTATTTTAATTCCTCCATTTCTGTCTATCAGATAACACTTATACTTCAGAAGTTTATATCAATAAAATAATATTGAATGCCTGGTGTGTTTTAGGATGTACGTCATATATATGGAGTGGAATTAAATGCAATCATTCTGAAGTTCTCATCTGCAGTGGTGATTTTTAGCTCCATATGGCAGCTTAGCTCAAATCATGAAGCCTCAGGTTGATTTACAAGGCCTTTCTGATTTGTTTATTCTTGGTAATGCTTTAATCCACATTTCCCCGCAAGATCATGCCTTGAACTCCCATAGCAGGTGCTGTTTCCATTTCTTGCTCCCTGCCTTTCTCCTGGTTCTCCACCTCCTGACCTACTAAATCACATCTGTCATCAAGACCTGTGATGGCTAATCTGGCTTGTTAGCTTGATTCCTTGAGGGCAGTCCAGGTGTTGAGTGAAGCTCACATCTGGCTATGTCTGAGGACATTGCAGGGAGTGACTTGGAGGGACACATCTGTACCTCAACTCCTTTCTTTCTGACTCCACGACTTCTCCTTCCTAGATGCCACGAGTAACTCTTCCCTGCCATGTTCTTCTACCATGCAAATGAACTGAAGTGAGTCAAAGTATTTTTTTCTTTCAGGTTGTCAGTGTCAGACTTTTTCTTTTTTTCTCTTTTTGAGACAGGGTCTCATTATGCAGTTGAGGCTGGCCTCGAGCTCACTTTTGTAGCCCAGGCTGGTCTCGAACTCACACCAATCCTCCTGCCTCAGACTCCAGAGTGCTGGGATTATAGGCCTGAGTCACCATGCCCAGCTTCAGTGTCAGACTTTTGTCCCCTCAATGAGAAAGCTGACCAAGCCCCATAACAAGTGCATCTGACTTCTGAGACATTCTCCCCATGACCATCACCACAGTCATTGACAAAACATAAGCAATCCATTCCCTCAGCACATTATTACATATCATCCTCTAGGATAAGTACTATATTCAGGTCCCGTGATACTTCTAAGGATGCTGGCAAATGTGCTAAGTTTTTTTTTTTTTTTTTTTTTAAAGAAAGATTTTATTTAGGCTAAAGAAAATATTTAGTATATAATTTCAAAAATTTATTTTTGTATCACTATTATAATAAAATATAATTTTAAATTGTTTCATGGTATGGAGACCCACAAAACTATAGCAGCTAGGTCCTAATGATGCTAGCTGACTGTCTTACATTGTGCTATAGGACAACTCTTCGTTTCTACTTAGAATATACAAGCTGCCACCAGCAGTCTCCACACTGATGTGCACTAATATTATACTTAACAAACCCAGACATATGAGTGGAATTCTTTGATTTATTTTTCAATATTTCAAAGGTCCTCACAGTATGTGCACACATATTAAATCCACATGTACTAATGAAAAAGTCAGTGCTCTTTGCTTTTAGCTGGGCCTAGTGTTCACTAGCTAACAATGCTAGTGATCTCAGACTGGTTGGGGGCTCTGAAACATCGTTCAAAATGCAGGAGTTTCAAGGTCTGGCCAGGTTGCTCAGCAGACTTAAGCATCTGATTAGACAGGCGCAGTGGTCAAGGTTCAATGCCTAGTGTGCGGTGCCATGCTGGCCCCACCCCCAGGGAGCACCGAGACAGTGACTGAGATTAGGCACAGAGGTGTTCATGTCTATAATTCCAGAACTTGAGAGGCTGAAACAGGAGGATCACAAGAGTCCAATCTGCTTAGTGAGACCCTTTAAACACTGTATTAAATACATTTTTAAAAAATGCAAGAGTTTCTTTAATGACTAGAGGAACAAGTACTATTATAAAGCCACATGTTAGTGTCATAATGTAGTTTTACTCTTTTAGGCTATTGTTTAACATCTTACCCTAAAGTTGGGATGAAAAACCAGTTCACTGGACGTAAGATTTTTAAATGGAGTCCTTAAAAGAGTGCAGGCAAAGAGAAACAAGATGAGTGATAAGCCGGGCATGATGGCTCATGCCTGTAATCCCAGCACTCAGGAGGCTGAGGCAGGAGGATCAGTGCGAGTTTGAGACCAGCCTGGGCTACAAAAGTGAGCTCAAGGCCAGCCTCAACTGCATAGCAAGACCCTGTCTCAAAAAGACATAAATAAAAAAAAAAATTTTAAAAAAAGATGAGTGATAAAGGCACTGCTAGATTTCAGTGAGTACATCACAAATGTCTTTTGAACTTTCTCTAATCCCTACTATGTCCTTAGCTGAAGGCTAATTGAAGAATCAGTCAAATAATAATAAAGGCTGGAGCACCAATAGCCACAGTAATGTAACCAATAGCAGTTACATTCCAAGTGCATGTTCAGTAAATATTTTTGGTATAGCAGCTAGCAGGTAAAACATTTACTCAAGTTGTCTCATTTGAAATCTGGAACAGAGAAGTAGTAGAAGATGGCTGTTTGGTGGCAGGTAGGTCCCACAGGCCAGTTAAGACAAACACAGGATGGCATTCCAGAGATTATATTTTCCCCTACCTCAGTCCTTGTCCTCCAATTGTGACTTCCAATGAGACTCAGAAACCAATTGCTACAGATAAACTGGAATGCATTCCTGAACTTCCTGTGCTGTTTGTGCCTCTATACAGAATTAGGTAGGAAAAATAATAAAAGAAGAGAGGGCAAGATAACACCAGTGACTTGTGTTTATTCAGCGTTGGTGTTGGCTGCCTGTGAACAGTGGCTACTACACACAGGACTCTGAAATTTGCTGTCAATGTGACAGTGTGTGCCTTATTTTACTGGCACTAAAATGTGGCTGTGTGGGTAGGATTATGCCTGCCAGTGAGGAGGAGGACAAAAGAAAATGACATTCTAGATTTCCACTAATGTTCTGAAGAAACAATGGTAGCCTATTGGATGTCTACAAATTCCTCTTATTCCAATATATTTGCTTCTTTGTAATTTGACTTGAGGGTGAGTCCCATCTGGTGGTAGAGCTCTTTCTTTGACCCACAACAGTCTGAGCGGACATTGAGGCTTATTGGAAAGGCAGACTATAGTGTTGATGATGTCCAGAAAGCTGAAGAACCTAACCCTCCAGACACCCACTGGGGAGGCTGCACTACGAGACTCTTGGGGAAGGTGGCCTGAAGGACTGTTCCTGAAAGACACATGGTATTTGAGTTGCCCCAGCTGCAGCTGATCCCCGGTGTCTGAGCATCTGAATGCAACCAGGGCAGAAACCCAGGCCGGACCAGCAGGAAAATGTAAGTCAATGCCCAGAATCCTGAGGAAGGCAGATAGTTGTTGTTTTGAGGGTTAGAGCAGTTGGTAATTAAGCGATATATATTGGAAACTGAGTGTTATGGCTCATGTCTAGTTGTTCCCCCAAAGCCTCATGCACTCATGGGGCAGGGACTTGTAGAGTTTGAGATTAACTCATGATCCACTGGGATAATGGGTGATCCAAGGATGGGATTATGGGTCTGAGTAGTGCTACTATTATGGGTATAGCCTGAGGTGTACAGCCTGAGGCAGAAAGCCTGAATGTAATATAAGAGAGACAGACAGACAGACAGTTTCTCTGCTGCCATTGTTGGTCAGTTGCCGTTGTTGCTGTTTCACTGCCATGAAGTGATACTCTCTGCCCTGTGCCACTCAGCCTTGGAACTACTGAATATAAGCTGAAACGTTCAGTAGCTGTGGGCTAAGTAAACCTTTCCTTCCTTCATTTTGGTGTCTGGTATTTGTCCCAGAAACAAAAGAAAAGCAACTGAGACACTGAGGCCAACAAATGTAGCTGACTGGTCCTTTTTTCCTTTTAATTTAGAAAGAAAAATAAGGTCACAGTTGGAAGTGAGCTAAAGAGACTATTTTAGGCTTTTGTGTCTCAATGATCTATGGGGTTAGCTGGACAGTTACTAAAGATGATCTGTCATCTCAGTTTGGTGGTTTGTTTTCTTTTAACTGGAAAAACCCATTGCTAATTTCACAAGGAAAGAAATAACAAAGAGCTAACTTTTAGTATTATTCTTGTGTGATTAACACTAAATTATGACTTTGATAGTTGAAGGTTAAAAACCTTTCAGAGATTTTCCCCCTAAAAAACTAAGAACATTTAGAAAAATAGACATGAAGATTGTTGTTTCCTTGAAAGTCTTCAGCAAAGCAAAACGGAGCTGTATTATCAAATTATTATCAAAACCTTAACCAAGGTCATATGCTTAAGGATAGCTCAAATTCCTTAATTTTATTTATGAATCCACACTGGACAAATCACATATTCCTAGATTTTATTCAAATATTTCATAATGGTTTTTATGAGTTTATATATGCAAAATGTTAAATAATTTCTAAAGATAGTCTAAGACTATTTCCACAGAGAATGCTATGGAAACACATGGCTGTTTTTTCCTATTTTCCTATGTATCAAAATTCTGGTAAACATTAGTTTAAAACACCAAAACTTTCTATTATAAAGTCCCCCCAAGTTGTCTCTGCTGAATGAGGGAAGAAATATATTTGTATTTAAGTGCAATTACCACGGCAGAGCCTGACTATAAGGCCCACATTGGCAGCAGGAGTTATATTCAGAGTTGCCATGGCAGCCACCCACAGTCACACACATAGGGGTGATGGGGGAAAGAGGGAGGCAGTGAGCAGAGCGCAGAATCTATTGTTGAAGAAACAGAAGTACACATCAATGTAATTGTGAGCAGGGATCCTAACTTTTATTCTGAGCCATCTTTAAAGACAGAAGATTTCCAAGTGTCACTGTGTTGGTTAAATGATTGTGCTTTAAACTCATCTACCATCTATCTGCACCGCGCTTTGAAACTTTACTGGTTGCTGAAACTATGCAGAAGGATGTGGGAATTCAGATCACCATGCATGCACTAGCCTTAGGGTTACACAATCTGCAATGTTCAGAATCACTTTAGCAAGGGTAAAGTGTGACTCTATGACTTTGAAAAAAAAGTAATATCACTTTTTGAGTATTCTCATCTATAAAATGGGTCTAATGAAAGCACATATGTCAAAGAACTGTTATTGGGATAAAGAAAAAAGCACAATTAATAAGTTAAAGATCTGTAAGAATTAATAGAACTAAATCAATTATCACCTAATATATAATAAATGCTCAATAAATATCTGCTACATTAATTATAATTATTATTAATAATGTCCTCATACCTTTATTACAGACTAGAAGGGCATAGTTTATTTGTCAACTTTAGATATTATTTCTGCTCTGATGTCCTCCATACGTTACTCCAGCCGTTTTTCCACTTCATGTATTTCCTTTTTTACTTCAGATGTTATCTCTGATCTCAGTTGCTCTATAAGTTTCTGCACTTGTGTGTCTGCCTCAGATGCTACCAATTCAGAGGTTTCATCTGTATAATTCTCATTTTCTTCCATGATAGTGTCTTCTGTATTTGGTTTGGGTGGGCACGGGTCCTGAGATTGC